>JBBPRV010001321.1:0-10520 GCA_038093235.1 Boletus harrisonii | reverse complement strand
ACAGCCAATGGCAAGTACTTTATTTCATACACTAACATAATGACAGTCCAGGTTAGGATTGTTGCAGGATATCAGCTTTAGGTGAAAATGTGCAAACATGCGGACAGTTTTTTGAGCCACTGTATCTCCGCATCTTTTGCCAAGGAAACGCCTTGAAGTGGGCCGATCTTCTCCCGATGGCTGAGTTTTCGCATAACTCAGCTGTCCACTCCGTCACCAATGTTACACCATTCTCCTTGATGCATGGGTATGAACCCCGTGCCTACCCGCCAATCAGAACCACCTTTCTTCCTGCCTTGGCAAAGCGGTTAGAAATTCTCGATGCCGCACGAAAGGAGGCGACCGCCACTCATGCCAAAGCCGCTCAGACCGTTAAAGAGCGCATCGGAATGAAGTTTACCCCATGGAAAGTAGGCGACAAGGTCTGGCTCGATTCTCGAAATCTCAAATTCAACTTCCCTTCTCGCAAACTTGCTCCTCACCGTGAAGGACCATTTGAGATCAACGCCGTCATTTCCCCCTATGCCTACAAGCTTCGTCTTCCTCCGACCTGAAAGAAACTTCATAATGTCTTCCACGCCTCTCTCCTTTCGACCTTTACCGAGACGAATGAACATGGACCAAACTACTTCAACCCTCCTTCCGAAGTCATCGAAGGAGAAGAGGAGTACGAAATCGAGACCATCCGTTCTCACCGAGGATCTCCTGGACGCCGCCAGTTTCTTGTCTCTTGGAAGGGTTACTCTCGCGCTGAGGATACTTGGGAACCAGAATCGCATCTCTCGCATGCAAGGTGCATGCTGCAAGCATACAAACTATCTAGACCCAAGGATTTTCCTAGGGTGACTTCTCCCTAGTCCTCGCCATCTGCGTCGTCACCTCCGGCTCCACCCCATCCTCCTCCGCCGCCACCCCATCCACCCGTTATTCCGTCGCCCCACTCCATGGTCTGGTTATTTGATAACAAGAAAACTTTTCGCGCCTCCAGTCGATTTGAATCCTCCCATCCCTTCTTCCCTTCATGAATCCAATGAGGGTTGTACGCCATCACCTCAAAAGATTTCCTCACTAGTGATGAGTCAGCATGTTCCCTCGACGTTAGCATGCGGGCTCACTAAAACGCCCACGCACCACTATGGGCACCCGACGCTCGGACACCCTCTCCTGGAGATCCAGGATCCCTCACGTCAAAACAAGGATGACCAGCACGGTCACGGATACCAAGCACAAGGTAATGAAAGAAATGGTTACTAGAAGGAATTGATACATGACGATGATGGGGTCGACACACGCTTCATCACTCATCTTTTAACCTTTCCGCAGTCGCCCTATCTCCCCCGTGCTGTGTCCGCAGTCCACAGTCCGCAGTCCCGACCCCACCCGATCCAGTTTGTTCCGAGAAGCCACAGAACTCCGCTCTTTCCGTGCTTCTCCCTCTTCCACTCCACCCGACTTCTTCTGTATTCTCAATTTGGATTTGCCTGGGGTATTTAAGCGCCCAGGAATTTTGCTCATTTCTTCAGTTTCAGTTTTCATTTCTTATGTCGTCCACCACCACCACACCTGCCCCTAATGTCGTCTACCCCCTCTCAGTCCTTCGGCCTCTTCCCCCTCAAGGAAAGGCATGTTATCCTCGCGTCCGTCCTTGAAGATCCCTCGGCCCTCCTCCCTATCAAACAAAGCGCAGATTATAGGAATTCCCGTTCGATCATCTCGGAAGGCCTCATTCGCCTCTACTACAACTACTCCAGCGGTAGACTCCATCTGGCAACGGCCGCCTGTCTTTCGCCCGCCGACGCCCTTCGCTGGAACGAGCGACTTGTCGCTCAGCGGTATGAGGTCCTCAACCTCCTTTCCGGGACCGACTTCTCGCGCTTTTTCTGGTTTGTCCCAGAGGAGATCATGCAGCGAATCTTCTCTGCCGCTGTTGGACTCTGTACTCCAGAGCAATGAGCCCGATTCCTCCTTGCCGATACCCCCTCCCGGTCCCTCCCGGTTGCTACGCCCCCTTCTCCTGAGATCTCAGACTCCTCCACCCTCGAGTCAACTCCCATCGACTCTCTTGCGAACTCTGACTCCGGAGTTGCTACTGCAGCGACCTCGGAGGTTGGCCAACCCCCTGTGTTGCCAAGACCCCTTCCTGTTCCATCCCCTCTTCAGCACTCCTCCTCCCCTAGTCGAGAACTCGACTTCTCCCGACTGGCTGAGATGCTCATCCCAGTCTTTCGAGCAGGCAATGCCCGACTTGCCAACAACCCTCGGCTTGCCCCCACAGCTGTCAGAGGAATTGCGATCGCTCGACATCGCCATCGCTCAGCTGTCCGCTGCTTCATCTGCGGCAGTCCCGACCACTTTCGTCCCTTCTGCCCGTCCTACAGATGTCCTCACTGTGGACACAACGCTCCCGGACATATTCAAGCCGCTTGTCCGGTGTACCTCTCCCGAGTCAATGGCAGAGACCCCGACGAGACCGACAGTGCCGATGGAAGTGTTGGATTCTGAGACGGTGTCTCAGACATACAAAGGGGGTAATGTTACAGAAATCCCCTGGATGTCCGAGGCCGAGGAACACGAGTTCGCCTCGTGGATTTCTTCTTCTCCTCCCGACGACCCCGATTCCGATTTCCTCCGATTCTTCAATTTGCCTTCTGATTCTTTCGACCCGTAGACGGCGTCCCGTTCACCTTCTGATCTTCCTTTCCATCCGGGACTCCTGATCCTTTCCGCAGTATGTCTTCCTTTGTTCTGTTCTGTTCCTTTCCGTTCCTCCCCTTGACCCAGTTTCCTTTACGGACGTATCCTCTTCTAGAACGGCATTCCGCTGTTCTGTTTCCCCTTTAGGACTCCCTATTCAGGGTCCACTCTCACGTATATAAACGCCTGCTGTACTTGTACTATTCCCCAGTTAGTTCTATGCAATACAAGTGTAGTATCTAGCCCAATCCGCCTGTGGACTCACGAGTCTACTTGTCGAGACCTTTCTCTTGTCTCTCCGCCTCACCAGCGTAGTAGACTCCTCGATTCCACCTCGCACCGCAAGGGTAACAAAGGACCTTGGGCAGACACCATCTGACTTTCTCCATCGTTCGTCACGCAACTCCTCCGGATAAAGCTAGGTTCTACGCTTAGCGTAACAGGCCGTGGTTGAAACCACAATGGTTCTGCGCTTAGGTGACCAGAATCGGTAACCTTTTGTGCCTCTTTCATATCTAATGAAGGTGGCTTCTTCAGATTTTGCCAACAGCTTATTAGCATGATCTTCCTTTGGAATGAAGACGTAAGCTTGACAACCAAATACCTTGAAATAAGACACATCTGGAATATCTCCATTCCATTTAGAAATCGGAGTTAACCAATCAAGACAATGCATAGGCTGTCTATTATTGATGTGTAGAGCAGTTTCTACAGCATCTTGCCAAAATGATGGAGGTAGGCAAGCATGTTGGCGCATAGCCTCAGCTTTCTCAAGAATTGTGCGATTGAAACGTTCAGCATGACCATTTTGTTGAGGGGTACGAGGCACAGAAGTTTGATGTTCAATGCCTCTGGACGATAAGAACGTCCAAAGAGAATGATTAATATATTTCCCCCCTCGGTCTGAACGTACAGAGCAGAGACGAAAACCAGTTTGGTTCTCCGCCCAGGCAATCAAATCCTGAAGTGCCTGAATAGTGTCAGCCTTTGATTTAAGAAAATGAAGGGTTGCAAAACCTGAAGCATTGTCAATAAAGGTAATGATCCATTTTTTGTGAGAACGCGACAAAGTCGGCATTTCACAAAGATCAGTGTGAATTAAATCAAGAACCCGAGAAGCTCACTTAGCAGACTCAGAGAAGGTCTGTTGATGAGCTTTGCCAAGGGCACAGCCCCTGCAAATATCGGGTTTATCCGGAATAGATAAAATAGGAATGCCCTTAAGAGAGGTATGGGCATGCCTTAGTGCATTCTTGGACGGATGTCCAAGCCAATAATGCCACAAGTCATATGACTTATCATCCTGCAAGGAGTTAACCGATCCATTGGGAGTGATCTGAGTAGACTGAAACCAGTGGAGTGGAGTAGCCGATAATAAAGCGGACGCCTGTATTACCAACCTTCCTTGAGAGTTCCAGATCTTGGTCTGATCTGTTATTTCACATTTGAAACCCTGATGGGTAAGTGTGGTAACAGATAATAATCGATGAGCAGCATCGGGAGCATATCAAACTCTAGTCAATATGAAAGGAGTAGCTTCCATAATATCTTGTTTCAGAACAATGGTGCCTGGTCCATGCATATGCATAACCGCTCCATTAGCGGTGCCAGCGGATCGTGTTCCATTAGACAGACTCGAGAAATCATCTAAATAAGGCGTTATGTGATCGGAACAACCCGAATCAACAAGTCAATGATTACAATGAAATTCAATTTCAATCTTTCGTGCCTAGGGCTAATGCTCCTGAATAAGCAGAGTCATAATAATATTCGCCATCAGCTACATTGGAATAGTCGCTGTATGTATCCTCCTCTTCCTGTTTAAGAATACTACGGTCAATGCTGTGTTTCCAGGAACCATCATGGTTATGTCTAGTATCACCATGAAAATGAGAAGGAAGCGACTTTGGCTTCTTGGATTTAGCTCCTCTCTTAGAGTGATGAAGGAGAGGAGCTGGTATGAAAGGGCTGAGAAGGTCCGGGTCTATCGGACACAGCCATAGCAATGCTCATACCTGTGTCTCCTTGATTGTAATCCCATTTGGGTTCCGATTCAAAGAAGGTAGGTTGATCGTAGTCAGGATGAATATCCATGTTGTCATCAATCTCAACTGTGTTGGCAAAACCATCAACTTTGTTAACACGTGCTTTACCTTTCCCCTTATAGTTGCCCTTCTTCTTGGAAGGCCCCTTAGCAACCTGTGAAGCAGGAGTCCTTGCGGACAGCTTATAGGGCTTCCTCCCACGTTGGGTCTTGTTGCCACGTGGGTGATGGGACACTTGTTGTCCAGGGCGACCGTAAACTTCCCAACAGTTCTCCAACAGGTGTGATTTCCCACAGTGGATACAAGTGGGACGGGAAGGAGCATGTTGAATCATATTAGTGTGATTAGCTTCTGGGCATTCCTCAACCTGGAGGCGATGAACCAGAGAGTGTTTGTTTGAATGAGTAGTCGAATGAAGTTGAGATTCCGAAATAATTTTTGGAATGAGGTTGTCGGGAGTAAAGGTAGCAGGAGTGACGGTCTGGACAATAGTCAAGACGAGAGATCAATAGGAAGATGGTAGAGCATTTAGCATAATCATGCCACGAAGGTTGTCAGGAAGGGAGAGACCGGCAGAAGTCATTTCATAAAAGGTGCTAGTCAGCTGATTAAGCTGACTCGGGATGTCTAGAGCATCACAACAGTTGGTCTCATTTGGATCAGTGATCCGAGTACGAAGAGCTTTGGCGAAGGCTTTGTACTGCCCTGTAATCCCGACAGGGGAATAGAGCATTGCCAAATGATCCCATAAGTCCTTCGCTAGAGATGGATGAGTTATGTTACCAACTGGCATGTAAATGTCTTTCATGAGATGCTGTATATCGGCGTGTATGAAAACACCGATCATGGATTGAGCTTGGCGATCATAAGAGATCTAAGTAGCTTGTTGTCCTGGCTTAGTTTGAGCAGTGTATGTCATAGTTCCGTCAACCACACTCCACCATGTAGCCATAGTGAGGAGGTTGCGGACTTGACGAGACCAAGTAGCATAGTTGCTACTGCCAGTAAGGATGGCAGTGCAGGCTTGAATGGCGGAATTGATGTTGAAAGAAGACATATTTGCTTATAAAATGAAGATATTGGTGATGAAAGTCTGTACAAAAGATATTTTGTCAGTAATGACTAATAAAAGCGGAGGAGGTAAGGTGAAAGGAATGGGAATCTGTGCATGTGTTCCAGAAGCATTGTCTGTGTTGTCATGTAGTTCTGTAAGTGGAGATAGTGCCGCTAGGACTTCTCGTTCTTCATCTCCGATAATATCCGAGGATAGGAGTGAGGTCAGAACACTGATCCATGTAACAATCGGTCAAGACCTGAAACATTCAGGTTCGAGTTCCTCAAAGCTTTGGAAATTGAGAGGCGGAAAGAAATGGGGGTTTTCAATCGATGAAAATTGTCCATTTCGATCATGAAATCCAAACTTTGGGCAATTGTGAGATGAGTACATGGGAATAGTAACTGAGATACTATATACAGTGAGATGAAGAAAAGATTGAGTCCAAAATAACAGCTCAGTAGGGACGTTCAGAACGTATCCTGGCTTGACGGCACTCGCGTAGCGACCTCCTAGGGTAATAGGAACCAGCCACATCTTTGATGGTGAGATTAATAAATCTCGGCTGCACGACAAGCAGAACTCCAGGTGCCACTTGTTCTTCTTCTTCATGACCTGTGTTTCTAATATGGCTAGGTCGGGCTCCGAAGGTATCACCAATGACATACCCATTGTCTAAAGCGAGACAATGATAGTCAATTTCCATATGTTTGAGGACATCAAACCAAGGGTTCTTCCTTTTCCAAATGCGTCTCCATCTCGCATCTATGAGAGAATTCCACAACTGCTGATGAGGGATATCCAAGTTAACACCAGGAAACTTGGTAAAGGTGGGAAGACAGGTATAAGCATGCTTAGCGTAGACATGCATCTGCTTCTCGTGATCCCAGATCACATCGCCTTCTTGCTCATCAAAAGTTTCAGGTTGATTGAAATAGACCTGAACCAGAGCGGGGTCAAGATGTTTGTTGGGCTTCTGGGCCCTAACAAGATGGCACATGCCCATGTCAAAGACATGGAGGGTGTGACAAATAATTTCGAATCCTTGATGGTGCACTGGCACACAAGGCGTCTTGTGGTATTTCTCTACTGGGAAAGTGATTCCCATGCCTTCATAGACAGAAGCAAGTGGTTCGTTCCAATATCCAAAGCCTTCAAGATCATAGCGCGTTTCTTTTGACAAATAAACCCAGTCTTCTTCTGAAATACTAGCTCCTCTATACTTAACCAGAACTTGGATCACAGATGCGAGTCGGCTAGTAATCTCCAATGAGATGATATGAAGACGTTCGTCAATTTTGACAAGAGGAACTTCAGGACGAGCCATGAGAGCTGGTACATCCTTGACTTCCAGTATCTGACCAGGCTCTTCTTCGGACTCCATATACAGGGTCTCGTAGAACTGGTGTCGAATTGGGAGTGGGAGTCAAGGAGGGAATACAATTATCTCCTCGAGGAAAGGGTCCCACATTACTGGGTTGAGCTGTGCTTCCTCCATAATGAGTGGAGGAGCTGAATGGATTGTTGGAATGGATGGTGAAACCTTCGACGTGGGTCTCATAGGTACCTCTTGGATCAAACCAAGATTCCCAGACAGGGGGTACACAAGGTTTGTGGACACGGAGGGAGTCCTCTCGTCTCTCACATGAGCATTGCCTCTGAGAATAAACTGGACTGGGCGAACGGCTCTGGGAGCGATGAGACGGAGAGGTTGATTGGAGAGGTTGGAAGTTGACATTGTCGTCGTCAGGAAGAGGTATGGAAGTATCGGCAGGAGGTGAAGAAGCAGGACTTAGGCGATATCCGGTAGAACATGAAAAGTTAGGAAGGATGGGAGAAGCCGGAGTATCAATATAGGAGTGAGGGTGAGAAGCCGGAGGGACGGGAGAATGGTAGGTTGGATCCGAAATATAATTCAGAAGATGAGTATAGGAGATTCCAGGAGGAATCAGGTAGAGGTCAGGACGACGACGATTGGAACAATTGGGGTGGCGACAGTTGTCACCACACAGATAGATACAGGCGAGTCGATCAAAATCTTGATGACACTGCCAAGAACACTGATGAACTGGGTCGAGATTAAGGACACTTGCCTCATTTTGGAATAGAGCAGGATAACAACGTAGTCGTGTCCTGCGCAAATGAGGTTGTTGTGTCAGTAAGTCCTCTGTACAACCTTGCATTAAATAATGAGTTGAGAGGAAAATAATCTCGGCCAGAAGGTAAAGACCAGTGGTCCTTCCATTCCTTTGATGAATGCCCATAAAAGACAACATCATGCTCAAGATGTTGGTCATTGCAAAGAGTAGACCAAGCCATACTGTGTTGTATGATGCGAGGCAGATAAAGGACATTGTTACAGAAATCCCCTGGATGTCCGAGGCCGAGGAACACGAGTTCGCCTCGTGGATTTCTTCTTCTCCTCCCGACGACCCCGATTTCGATTTCCTCCAATTCTTCAATTTGCCTTCTGATTCTTTCGACATGTAGACGGAGTCCCGTTCATCTTCTGATCTTCTATTCCAGCCGGGACTCCTGATCCTTTCCACAGTATGTCTTCCTTTGTTCCATTCCATTCCTTTCCATTCCTCCCCTTTGCCCAGTTTCCTTTATGGACGCATCCCCTTTTAGAACGGCACTCCGCTGTTCCGTTTCCCCTTTAGGACTCTTTATTCAGAGTCCACTCATACGTATATAAGCGCCCAGTATCCTTGTACTATTCCCCAGTTAGTTCTATGCAATACAAGTGTAGTATCTAGCCCAATCCGCTTGTAGACTCGCGAGTCTACTTGTCGAGACCCTTCTCATAGTCTCTTCGCCTACCAAGCACAGTAGACTCTTCGACTTCACTCAGTCTCAAGGGTAACATAGGACCTTGGACTTGGAAACCATCCGACTTTCTCCGTTGTTCGTCACGTGACTCCTCCGGATAAAGCTAGGTTCTACGCTTAGCGTAACAGACATCAAAGACGAGCCTATGCCTAGGCGGGGCTCATAACCTAAGGAGAGTGCAAATTCTCCTTTGGTGCAGAGACAACAGCGAAGGGTGAACCAGTGAGGAGAATACTCACTTAGGTACTTCACAGTATGAAGGACTGTTGCTTGAGTAGCTATTCACTTGGTGGTAGGAGAGAAGAGCTTAGATTCTGAGTATGAAAGTACTTGGGTTTAAGTAGTGTCTAGCTACTGTTTGTATCTATTGTGGTATCCTTCTAAATAGAGAAGGTGGTACAATTGTGAAATAATCGTGAGAATGAATGGTGCAATGCGCAGCAGTGAGAGATAAAGGCCATTGGCTATTAGCCATAATGACGTAATAATCACATCATATGACACCATCTGGATAAGAATAGAAATGGTGTCATTGTTATGTCATAAAGGTCTAGAACTTGTGACGTCATGGGTCTAGAATATATTAGTAATCATGAAGAGCGACCCAGACAAGATAAGATAATAATTATTGAATCATAGATTCTCAATAGTAAAGAGTAAAGGCTTCGCCAGCCCATCTGCCCATTACTTTGACGACGTCAAACAGAACACCTTTGAGTAGATAAAATAAGGTTTCACCTATGCATAAACTGTGGCCTTTTAGATCTGTGAGACTGCAGTGTCTGGCAATGGATGTTATCCTGGAAATGAAATGGGTCTTGGAAAGAGGGCAAAGTCCGCTCTTTGGGTGTTTCCAGGCAAAAAGATGGGCATTGGATGGGGTGGGATTGATTTGGAAATGTCTCTTGAGAGCTGCTTTGGGATCTGAGAAGCAGCCTTTTTGCAGCACACATTGTACGTCTTCACCGTTTGGTGCACATTTGGTGACAGGTAGCGCAAATTTGATGACTGGCAGTCCATGCTAGTCCTGCAGAAAAGAGATGTTCCGACAAGTGATGTGCTTGGTGGGGTTGAATTTGGTGATAGCTGAGACGGTGAATTCGCCCAGGCACACTACACTGTAGAAAACAACAACCATGCAAGTGTAGATCGCAGCGTCACATGGATCGTCTAGATTTAGAAAGGCCTGGATGGCCTTGATATTGTCTATGGTCATGGGGGGGCATTTGGGGCATTTGGAAGTGCACGGCGTGAGGTGCGTCACACCTTGTAGGGTGAGTTTGAGCTCATTTTGGTTCACCTGCCATGGGTGACCGTGCAGGAGGTGCCAGGCATGAATGCCTGTGGCATAGTTGGCAATTGCTGAACCAGAGTATGCTCCCACGCAGCTGGATAGGAATGCAAGAAGGAGTGTGTGGGAAATGGGGCAATGCTCAAGCTCCGGTACATCATTGATGTCGCAGTGAACATGGAAAATTAGCAAACCGGTGCCATACAGTGGCTCAAAAAAGTGTTCCAATGTTTGCATGTTTTCCACTAAAGTCAATATTCCCCAACAAATCCTAATCTGGGCCCTAACATATGAGTATATCAAATGAAGTACCTACCCTTGGCTTGCTATGGATGCAAAGGTCAAGAGATTTGGATAAGATCTGATGGAATGGCAGTCATTTCAAAGTGACATGTCATTGGGACACTTATTTGACCCTACATCTGAGAATCATTATATTATATATAATATAGGCATTTGATAGCTATTGATGGTTGCTATGTTACAAAGCTGTGTAATTATGTAAATGACATAATTACAAGCAATATAAATACCATGTGTCCCACTTCAATTGACCTCACTACACCATGAAGTCCATTTCTACCCCTATTAGAGCCAACATCCT
>JBBPRV010001320.1:0-10520 GCA_038093235.1 Boletus harrisonii | reverse complement strand
GCTGCCCGGGCGATGAGAAGGATAGGGAGGAGTAGAGCGATTAAGTAGGGAGGGGGGACTAGTGAGTAGGTTATTGTTGTAGCTGGGGTTGGTTGGTGGTGGGATCTTGTTCTTCCCATCGACTAACCTGGTCTAACACAGGCATTTGCCTCACAACCACGGGTAAATCGAGACGTTTGTGTTAGGAGGACGTCGCTGTGGGCTTGAATATCACTGGCTTGCATGGGTTGCTGCAGTCGCTCCCGAGACGTGCATGTGGCCAGTGTAAGAAGAAAGAGACGGTGAGCGGGAAGGGCGAGGTCTCGTCTTGTCTTGAAGCAACAACGAACGGTCATATGGTTGTACGGCGGATACCGACCCTCGGCAAACTTTTGGATACGTCGCATCAAGGACTGTTGACGGGGTGCGCAATTTAAATCGATAAACGGGACACATACATTGCGTCGTATCCGCCAACATTATTGACGGTCCACGGGTAACCATATTGTAGTCCTCAAAATTTGCCCTCCTCGATGTATGCGCTCACAGCTGTTTCCGAAATTCATGTCCGCGTCGCGAAACGGGTGTTTGAAAATTCAAAAAAATCATCAAAACACATACACTCGAGGAGGCTGTCCAACTCAAGATTGTGCGTCCAGCCCGTACTAGGACAACCGATACACCCGAATTCCAAGAGAGAAAAGTGACACAGATCTTCGCTAGTTGTTTTCCGGAAATGCGGCCCCGGGATGTGACTTTGCCCAAGCAAGTCTCTCGTCTACCCACCTCTTCCCACCTCTCATAGACCAAACGGCAACTTGAAACGAAAGACGATCCGTAAGGCGTCGGAAAGGCTTTCCGTTCTCGTACCTATCGTGCCATTCCGTGACATTCATGGTCATCCAAAAGACGTCCAGTAAATGTCGTCTGTCCTCGGGGGAACCACCTTCGTATTGGCTCTCCGGATCATCAGGGTCCAGTAGCCATCCAGGAACCATGGCGCATTCCCAGAGAGGTGCGACCGTAGTTCCTTCAAAATCGATCAAACCTGTCACCATACCGGACTTGTCGTCGATCTGGCAGGTATGTAGTTGCTCCTAGCAAGACGTGTCAAAAACAAGCATACCATGATGTTCGACAAGCGGAAATCATCGAGCCGTAGTGAAAATGGTTTTGTTGGCGTCGTTATCGGTCCCCCAGGGGGATTGTTCCCCGGATAGACGGTGCACAGTTCGAGTGCCTTGCGAAGGACACGTTCCCCGGTTTCAAGCCGAGTATCGGTTTCTTGCGCATCTGCCTTCGACTCGAGCTCAGATGATACGATAGGGCGATAGTGTGAGAGAATGTGAAGTTCAGCATGTAAGAAGCTCTGGAGGTAGTCAATTGTATTTGAAAAAGGCCCGCGATATTGAGAAAGCTGGGTTCTCAGTTGAAGTACCGCGTCGGGTAAACGATGCCATCAATGGCCCGATAGAATGGTGTACTAACGATAGGCCCGACGTACACTTCATGTCTTGATGGGGAAGAGAGATAGAGGGATCCTGCAAGCTCGAAGCGTGAGGCAAACATAGCTTCGAGGTACTGTGCAACCTGTGAGACAACGCGCTCTTTCACATTCATCGGGAGCGTATCCCACTGTATGTTGGCGGGAACACCTGGCACCTTCATCACCAACGTTACAACACAAGTGATCGAGATAAACGTGGCCAAATTTTTGCATAATCATGTATTCTGCTCCTACAGGGTTAGGGGCATCCGAATTCCATGCGTAAACTTGAGGAACAGGAATCCGTGTGTGTGTGGCAAGGTACTTGAGTATCGCAACCTAACAACAAGACGTCAGTAAAAAATGTGGACTGACCAACGGCCCACCTCTGATTCTAGCTTGTCCCTCGGAAATGCAGGGGCCGCCACACGAACAGTGCCAATCGCCGTCCCATCTTCCCTGATAATGTCGTACACCTATAGATAAGAAGAACGTTACGACAAAAAGGAATAAAGATCTTGTATAGGAGATAACCTTATGGTAACCGCCTTCCGCCAGCTTTTTGAGTTCGCAAGCTGCGCCGAAGTGGGAGTTGACTGCGACTTCCAACTGATAAAGGCTAAAGGTATCAGGATCCCCCTCACCATCGTAAGAAAACGTCGATACAACATCGTCTTGCGCCATCGCGAGTAGAGCTGCACCAAGTTGCAGGAGCATGAAGGGTTGTTACATAAATAATAAAGAGTCTATATACGGCCGACTAGTTTTGCTCACTCCGAAAGATGGCACCTACTAGGGGCCCGTTCTTTGTGTGACACCCGGTCGTTCCCAACGGCCTGGTATTACAACCCCTTCCAATCTCTCTCGCCTGCTCACGGAGACCAGATAACATCGTCCCATGACGCCCCGAAAGAAAATACACGCACAGCCATAACAATCGTACCCTAACCCGCGTTCAAAAGAGATAAAAATAACAGAAGCCAATCAAGGGTATAATAATAATCTTGTTCTTGCCTCATGGCGTTGCATACCACCACAGCGTGGTGACACCAACGGGGAACGTGTACGTCGCCTGAACAGCCCTAAATCAGCACGGGGACCGCATCGCGTAACAGTCGGCCGCCGATATAGGCTCACCTGCTTGCCCCTAAACTCGATGGTTGTCCTGACGGGCTGTGTGGACGCACTGTCGTCCCTACCAGCGAACGCCTCAACGGTTCAGCCCGGACTCAAGCGTGGAAAACGGCGTACCAGTTCAACACGACGATACTATATCTGTTCTGGTCGGACGAGGAAACGCGACCCGTGACATAGGCACCGACGACAAAGGCCCAGTCGAGGCTGCCTCCGACGCTCACCCCTATTCGCTGGCCCCACGGTCCTCCTTGGTCACGCGGCAAGATGGCCTTGGAAGCCTGAGCCATGGCGTAGAACTCTTGGTTGACGCTCCAGGTGCCATCACTGTTGATTTGGACGACGCCTCGGCATCCGCCACCACAGCTGTTGGATCCAGGGAGCTCAGGGCCGCCAGTACTATCGAGCGCGAGATTCCACATTAGCCCTGCTGAGGACCCGTAGTTAGTACTGCCAATGAAGCTAAAGGATGCTTTGGTTCGATCAGCGAGAAAATTCTGCAGTTACTGGACCTACAGATTGTCCATATACCACTTGTGTGCATGTAAGTCTGTATTCATACCGAACGCTTTGAAGAACATACCTTGATATCACTCCACCAATTAGAGCCGATAGTTCCTGAACACTCCGTGAGGAATATTTCCTAAGAAGAACCTCAGAATGAATATCGTAATGATTCGACTCCCATCACACCTTCTTAGGGTACCGAGAAGTGAAAGATGCTTGCTCACTAACAGTGCCCGCATAGCAGTGGAAAGAGACCCCATCAAAGGCGTTCCCTGCTTGCTGCATCTGGTATATAGTCAGCGACAGATTCCAACTATACGTCATTCTCGTCACGAACGAGTTGGACTGGGTAATTCGCAGCATCATTCCAGTTGTGTTCATATCCGACGAGCTTGGTACTCGAGAAGCCATTCGAGTCCATCAGGCTGCGTAACGCAATCCCGATTTGGGCTTCCACAGACACTGACATGCTGCACGAAGGGTATGTTGGATTGTTGTTTTCAGGCTCATTCTGCGGGAGATGCGTCGATTTACCGTCACGCTCATGCATCATGAGTCAATGGCGTCTCACCTGGATTCCAATGGCGTAGACAGGGATCCCTTTGCTCGAGAAGCCTTGAAGACTCTTCAAAAGGTAATTGGCCACTGTAACACACAGTTGATAGAAGTACCAAGCGAATCCGTGCAAGATACTCACTAATGGAGACATACGCTGTATTCAAAGAACCACCGTTCATGGTTCCGCTCTTCATCCACCCAGGCTAATTAGGGCGGGATGTCGCATCATGTGGAAATGGCACGGATGCAAGCACTCACAGGAGACCAAGGAACGACGTGGACTCTCAACCATTGGTTGATCGACAAGATATCACTGAGGGTTGAGAACACGTTGCTCGGCGCGGCGCTGATATTGAAGTGGTTGAGGTTAACATCTCCACACGTGTCGTCATAGCTATATGCTGTCCAAAACAGGTGTCAACAACGTGCCCATGGTGATAGAACAAGCCGTACCGTTCGCAGAGAAGTCCGTGGCCCCAAGAGGGACTCGGATGTACGAGAAGCCGGCAGAGTTGGAGCCATCGGTGACTAAACCATCGGAATGTGAGCGGGTCTTGCACACGAGGCTCGGACGCGTGCTCACTGTTGAAAAGATAATGCAGCAATTTCCAGTAGCTGTTCGGGTTCTGGGACTGGAAAGGCGTTCGGTTCAGCCACATGTTTAACACACGGGTCTCATTCTCCATACCTTGAGGGTGTGTAGAAGGGACGCAGAGGAGTCAGCTATTCTCGACTGTTAATCTCCGTTGCAATTTTGTAAATGGAACACGATCACCCACTCAATGCAGCGCCGAAGCCATAGATAGTCTGGTAAACGGCCGAGTCGTCAACGACGATATCCGCACTGCCGATGGCGCCAGGCGTCACGAAATTTATCGGATCTGGAGTAGGCTGGAAGTGAGTGAAGAGCTTCTGCCTGTCCGATGTCGTTTGCCACTTTGCGAGAAAAGAGATCGAAACGTGATTAGAGGCGTGGGCGTCGACAAGTGTCTCCAACACATACAATGTCATATATCTGTTGGCAAGCCACTGTGGCCAGGGTGGCGAGTAAAACGACTGTTGTCGCCAAACGCATCGTCGTCCTTCAGTCAGCAAGGAAGAATCGAGGGAATACAAGACGTACGAGGGCCACTCGTGGGCCTTTAAATGCCAAAAGCATTGTAAGGCGGTCCAAGTGGAGATCTGCTATTCCGGGACGGAAAGGCGCATCCACGAGCCGCCCCCTAAACAGACCCAAGTGAACCACGAAGGGCAGCATGAGGCACAATGGTAGTGGACTTGAGGGTGGCATGCGAAGGGCACATGGGCTATAATTGTCTCCTTTGTCCGCCTCACCGCACGTTGCCACCAACTGGGGACAACACTGACGGATCGATATGGATATCCAGCAATACCTTTACCGTCGGCTTTGAAACACCCGGCATGTGGTCAAATATGGCTGAACAGAAAGAGGCAACGAGGCCGAACATCTAAGGGAATCCAGGCTGAGAAAGGTACTCAACCTAAAAGGTGAAGGACAGAATAACCAAGGGCTTGTATAGCAAAACGGAACCACACGCACCAACCGTAACCAAGGAAAGGTCCTCCGATTGTAATAAGATGCAAGTCAAGGCGCGTTTGCAACACGAGGCCCGGTAGGCCAGCCACTGCCATACCAGTGGCACCTGCAACTCACCACGTGCAAACTCCGCAACTTGAAGCTCAACTTCGCTACGGAAAGGAAACGCGGCGATCGTGAAATCAATGTAGTGTGCTATGGGCCAACGATGACCTGCACGAGGAAGTCGGGCCCCACTAATTTCCATTCCCGAGAACGACGAGTCACTTGGCAGACCTGCATGAGGAAGCAGCGGAAGTCGTGCATATGCAGCGATGCTAGCAGCGCCTCCCACTGATAATTCACATAAACATGCCTCAAGTAGAACCCCACAATAGGTCGGGCCATAGCGAACTCGGAAGTAGACAGGAGAAATTTAAATTTTGCAGGAGGTAAACCGAGAACTACTCAGTAGTTCGGGCCGCCGCGTGTGACAATGTCACCTCGGACATCTACTATAATAGAGGACAACTCGCCATAACCACGCTCGGCACGCCAACCGGAACTCCAACTCAGAGGTATCTGTGCTGGACAAAGGCGAGGATTCCAAGGAACAGCTGGCACGAGGATACATGTGATACGTATTCACATGTCCGTCAGAACAAACCAAGCAGGTCTTCCTGTGGCTTCTGGGTAGTGGTTGGGGATGGGAGGCTTTCCAGCGGCGAGGCAACATGATTCCCGCTCTGTGGTGACATGCTCCCAAAACCACCGAAAGCACCCTCTACACCACCAATCCCCCCACCACTCGCCCCACTGGCACTCATTCCCCCAAAGATGGATACTAAATCGTCCAGCGGATTTGTCGAAGCCCCAGACAGGAAATTTGCCGCAGCAGGCGAGGAAGGTAGGATCTGCGTCGCTGCAAGACCAGAGGGTTGCCCTTCTTGGGTAGGAGCGTCGTCGAAATCAAGTAGGTTTTCCGCTTGTTGGCCAGCGACGACCGTCTGGAGAGCTTTTTGCGCAGTGAAGCGATCGTCTGATAACCTGCGTGCTACACTCAGCGGAGAATTTGACAGACAAAGAAAACGGCGAACTCTGATCCCTTGCGTTGAACCGAGTCAGCACCTATTCGGCCATGGCCAATGAATGTTTCGGCCGGCTTATGGTAAACGCTAGCCAAAGACGAGACCTCTCCCAGGAGTTCTTCTAACAACGCTGGTGGAACCGTCGTTCGTGGAATCGATATCGGAGGTCTGTGCGCCAGAACGACGGCCTGCAAGTCACAAATGTTCATCACCTCAATCCGGTAGACACCATTTAGAAAGTCGTACCTTCGCTGCACCAGGGTCTGTGGACAACAATCTCCAGTAGATGTATGCTCGGTCGCGCACGTCGGGTGAATCGCAATCTTTCGTTGCTGTATTTAGCACCCGTTGAACCACACCTTGTGACGAGTCAGGCTTCTTTAAGAACAGCTTGACAACCGCTGTCAAGGTTTGTAGTTGCACCTAACAAAGCGCCTCAGTAACCATCACAAGCTCACAGGCGGTGCGCACCTGATACGATTCCTCGGTGAACGTGTCCACAAATGTACTCAGGAGTTCGTCGGCATTATCGATTTTCTCCGCATACTCCCCTATGATCCATATCAGTGATGCCTTCGCTTCAGGCTCATCCAGTTCCTCGAGATTGGCACACAGCGTAGGTATGACGCCCTCGTAAGTCAAAGGGTACTTTCGGAAGATGTCCTATGTGATTCTCATTAGGAATCACGACTCGTCCGCCTCGAAGACCGTGCACACCTTCATCACCACAACAGCTTCCTGGACAACGTAGCTCACACGCGTTCCGATGAGGTCCAATAGTACATTGACGCATCGTTCAGCAGCGCTCTCGATGCTAATCGCAGTTTGCCCTATTGCTTTGATGCTCTTCCGTACGAAATCGACGTCAACTTCCGAAGCATACCTGTCAAGACAAAACTCGACATTTAAGAAGCGGTAGCAAAGAGGGTACTGACTCCCTTAGTTCGCTCAAGAGCGCATCAACGTTACTGTCGTTCGCTAACCGCACCATAATGTCCAGCTTCTCAACCTTGACATACAGTGGATCATTGTACTTGCAGAAGAAAACTCTCATCTCGTTCGAGAGCAAGTCTGACTGCTTTTGGAGCAGAAGGTTGATATTGCGCAACGCGACCCATTGAACCTCTGGAGGGGATGATAAGAGGGTAACTAATGGCGGCGCCATCTTGCGGATTAGTTGCTTTGATAATTCCTCTCGTCTTATGCTACGCATGTGTATCATAATCACCTAAGCAAACATATGTCAGAGCGGCGGATGGGATTTTGATGAACGCACTTTGACAGCCGCGAGTACAACACTTCCGTTAACGTGCTGGAATTGAGGGACGACACGTTCACAAATATGTTCGCTCTCCTTGTCATCTTGGGCAGTATAACGTGCCAAGGCGTTTAGGATTGCAACACGACCCCATTCTGAGCATTCGTTTAGCGCGATCAATAGTTTGTTCAGTACTGATGAGGTGATAGTAAAGATAGCTGGGTCAGAGGGTGAGGGTGGGGGATGACTTGAGGTGGCGATTGTATGGATATCCGTCAAAGCTGCAACCGTGTTCGCGACGACCTACGCGGTTTTCAGTAGAGATCCATTCTCACAACGAACGGGACTCGCCATGGGATTACTGTCCGAAATCATTTCTCGTAGCTGTTGGAGGAAACCATTGTCGATGACCAGTTCAGGTTTGAGGTCGTACAATTTGGCAACGCAAAGTGCGGCCGTCTTGCGAACGTAAGGGTTCTCATCCTTCAGAGCGCGTTGTAGTGGATCACATAGATAGTCAATGATCTTCTCCGCGCGCAAACAGCCCATCGTCCGGATGGCGAGAGCTCGAACGAGAGGGTTAGGGTCTTCGGAATCCTTGACGAACGTATTCACGGCCAATATGACGAGCTCAGGTTGAGTCTTTGCATAATTCATGAGATATAGGTACACGAGTTTCTTCTGTTCGAGGTCGTCTGTCTGCATGTTTTTGAGGACATCGGGAAAGAGACCAGAGACGTCTGTCCAAAGTGTCGGTGTCGTGTAGATATCGGAGATAGATTGTCGTACCTTTGCCGACGGTCATGGATGCGATGACTTTCTTGATTGCATCCTTGCGTTTATCGCGGTACTCGCTGTTGAGATCGACGCTGAGCTCATAGTTTTCGCCTTTGCGCGGTGCTCGTATGCTCATGGACGTCGGGGTGCTGGCGGTTTAGTGAGGTTGTACGACTTCCGGGGCGTTGAGCGCAAATTAAATGTTGTCGCGACTCGCTGTCGTGGTTGTCTGGGTGTCGATAGTACTTGGGGGTAATAGAGCAGGCGCGATAATGTACTGACTCCGGTCTTGGTCGTGCAGGACTTGAGACTTCCTGATACGATCACGTGTGACAAGTAAAGTGGTAACGCGAGTCACAGCCATTCGAGGATGGGATCAAATATTTGGGACCGACAACGTGGGGTTCTTTGCTTCTTGCTCTGAGAGAATTCGTACATTCAATATACCGGTACGTGTAACGGAAATTTCCAAACGATGAACGCGGCCTCGTAGTGCGGGATCTCAACATATAACGAGCAGAGGCTCCGCAACGCCTTCCTGCAAGTCGGGGACGCGCTGACGATCTCATTGGCAGTGCTAATGCTGCCTACTGCATGCTAACGCGATGGCAATTCGTTTCTCCTCATGAACCAGCACCACGTAACGGATGCAGGACATCCGGGTAGCAAGAAGATGTTGACAATACTCGCAACACTGGAACACCCACCGTGACGATGCTAAAAGGAAAGCTTGTCGTGGCGAAGTCCCGCCTCGAGGAAGAAACATAGCCCAAGGCTCTCAGTCCCCCGTTCCTGCATGTTGCGATACAACAAAACCTCCGAGTAGCAAGGAGGTGTTGAAGGTGCTGGAAATACTGGAGCCCACATCTACAATGATAGAAGCGACGCAAATCGTGGCGAGGTTGGAGAACTCCCGCCGGAAGGAGACATAGCACGGGGCTCGTAATTTCTCATAATGTGTCCTGTTCGTCATGAGCGCAAGTTATCTGTTGCGTGTTCCACTGGTAGTATCTGTCATCGTAGAGAGTCATGGAGTTGAGGTGGACTTCAATGAGGTAGATCGATCCACTTACTCGAGGTTGGTGTTCATAACTGGGAAAACACAATCGGATTCAAGCTATTCTATCCAGTGACCCGTGGTCCACTACCATTCAGCAGGTCTAGCGATAAGGTTGCTGCTTTCCACGTCGAACACGTTATCTGAAGGGTGAATGGAGTAATAGCAAGCACCGTTCGCATGAATGCCGCGAGCGCTATCACTAGTCACACTGTAAATAACTAGTTTGCTCGAGGTTAGTATATTTATATTGTGCGCCGCAGCGATTGGAAACATGGAAGAACCCCTTCCTGAATCAAAAGCCTTTATCTTGGTTGTTTCGAACCGCTCGCCCCAAGGAGGTTGAGGTGGGTTCCCCGGAGTTATCACATCCGAGTCAGTGAGGCGACGCGCCAGACTGATCAGCACGCCAGAGAAGATTATAGGCATTGGGACCGAGCCACTCCGCACAACTCTGGGTTGTGGTTATGGTTATGGCAATAGTACTCAACCGGAAACTTGACGTTGAAAACGGGATGGACAAGTTGCGAAGGAAGCTGCGGTGTTGAATAGAACTGGAAACCCAGCGACTCAGGTTCTAACCGCTACGAAGTTAAATCAGCGGACATCTCAATGATCTATACCTGGTAGATCTTCTCAGAGTCGGGACGATTTCTTTGCTCCGAATCCGGCGACCTTTGATGGGGTCAGTATCGGTCTCATCGGCGTCACGGGTCCGAATAGCCGAAGGCACCTTGGTTTGGAAAATCGTCACCTTTTCGGGCGCTTTCACCGACACGTCGGTCTCCTCAACACCGTGACATCACTTACCTCCACCGGTACTACCGCCATGTCGGCTAGTTTGCAGCATGCTGAACTAGCAGAAGTGAACGGCAATGATGTCACCTTGAACCGCAAAATCTTGATTCTGTACGCAACGGAAACCGGAACAGCGCAGGAAGTCGCTGATCGGATCGCGAGAGAGTGCCGAAGGGGTCACTTTCAATGTCGTGTGTGCAACATTGGGTCTTATCCCGCGGTACGTGACTCGCCGACCTCTTGGTGAATTGTTCCCATCCTCTTCTCTTAGGAAGGATTGATCTCGGAACCTCTCGTTATATTCGTAGTCGCGACCACTGGGTCGGGCACAGAGCCGCGTG
>JBBPRV010001319.1:0-10533 GCA_038093235.1 Boletus harrisonii | reverse complement strand
GCCCACCCTACGTCCGGCATGCAGTTGCAGCATCACAGCCGCAGTTCGGTTTTCATGGCTGTCTGTAGAGCTGAGCTCCGTTGCCTCATGCAGCAATGCCTTAGCCAGTGCGCTCTCGACTTCATCCCTTTCCTTCTCGAATCGTGCGGAATGCACTGCGGCGAGCTGAATCAACGTGGATGGCCGGTCAAGTGGCCGACAGGACGGGCAGCAAGTGCATTGCGATACAAGCTAAGAGGAGCCCCGAATGAGGCATCTGTGTCCTCGACATGACAGAGGATGAATTTCGCCATCGCCAGGTTTGACTCAGCCGCGGCACGACAAGGATGGTCCAACGGACAAATTTCGAGCGTTCACTCAAAGTTTTCAATAGAACGCTCCAGATCCTGTTGTTCCCCGTGCTTTCGGTAACGCGAGAGAGCCCTGTGACCCTGGTTTGTTGCGTCTTCAAGCTCGCCTCGGGATTCAGTGGTTGACTATGACATACACTGATTAACGAGGACCGTGTTAACACAAGTCGTGTGCGTACGCAATGAGGGCCAAGGACCATCAGCACTGGTGGATCGCTGCTCTCACTCCTCCGCCGTTTGACAGTTACCAAAATGGATGAACAAGGAGATAAAACGTCCCCATCCTTTGGGAGGAAGGTAAATGCTGCGATCGTGTGAGTACCCGGGTCCTTATGCAAAACCACATCCCACTCACGAACGCCTTTTACACTGCAGTCCAATAGTTGTTCCACGGTAATTGTTAGCTCTCGCAGTTGCTCCCCAGCACCCAACGTGGGCTGCAATTCGAAAGACGCATAGACCTGAAGACATACGGTGGCCAACCGATCCGACGGTCTGCGAACTTCGTCAAGACTAACACCAGTTGGACAAGGGAGAACTCACATTGAGATCTGCCCATTCCATTCGACGACATCGTGATTCACCGGCGAACGCTTATTTTGGGTTCTCCATTCAAGGCCACTGTGTTGCACCAGGCCGTAAAAGCTGGCGGGGACTCGTCTAAGGCCAAGAACGACATCTGTCGCTCGGATACCTACCTTGTCATTAGCAACCTTTGCAAGCTGGGTAGAGAATTGAATTTCGTACTCGCAATAACTGTTTCTTCGTTCTTGTTCATGGACGTTACGGAGCCTGAGGAAGAGGGCACATCCTGTGGTTGGTCCTCGTGTCCAGGAATTTCCTCGCTCCCCTGCTCCTGCCCTGCACATTCGGGGCATTGGTCAGACTCGTCGGGGGTTTGTACGTTGTACTGCAGGATACTATGTCAGCGGATAAACTAAAAGCAATATACGGAAACCCACGACCGGGACAGCAGATGTCTCCGATGTCAATTGTCGTCGCTTTCTCCTGCTCAAACAGCAGCCCATCGTTATTTAGAGCGGGAAGCTGGGTTGTATGCAGTGAGTGACATACCTGGGGTGTTTTTTTAAGTCCATACTTGCTTCCACAGCAAATTGAACCCTTTCCTCATGTGGCAGCGGAGCAGAATACAAAGTTTGCCTGATTCGAGTTGGAAGCAGCATGCATCACAGTGTGCTGGCATGCAGCACTGCATTGACTTGAAATAACCACAGGTTCAGCGACGTGAGATCGGGAAATGGTATCACGACACGCTTGACATGCCCATCCGCTGGTCCTACTTGCTTCTACAGTCAATCGAACCTTCTCCATGTTGACGTCCATGGTTCATGTCGTAGTCATTGCTCTGGACTAGTAGGAATATGTCGAGTTGGAGTATGACTCGGCGATCGAGGGATGCACCCGGAGCACTTTTAAGTCCAAGCTCGCCTCCACAGCAGATCGAACCTATTCTTCACGTGTGGCCGTGGAGAAGTGGATGCGAACCGAAGCCTCAAAGTTCGCCTGTTAGTAATGAGTCAGCATAACGCAAGTGATACTGGTCGCGTGTACCGGACAAAACAACAGTATTGTGTGTGATGTTGCTCTCGAGACGCTCTGAATAGTAGAGCTCCCAAGTTGGTTTGGCAGCTTCCCAAAATAATTTGTAATAGGTTCGTCCTCTTCCGCTCGTCCTCCTCGATCTCTCTCCCACGCTCACCCACGTCTGCCCGCGTCGGTGCCTGTCCACCAACAGTCTCTACGTCTGGGGCGGTGGTCCTGCTCGATCGCTTCTGAGCCGGCATCTAGAAGCCCCACTCGACGGACTCGACCCCGCCGACGCCATCCCTTGGGAAACCGTCTCCCCGCTGTCAACGACGACTCCGACGCGGCGCCCACGTTGAGTAGCCACCACATCTTTACGCTGGCTGGGGTACGTATCCCATATCCCATATCCCATCTCTCGTTGACCTGCGACCCGGGTGCTGATTCAGATGGCAGGGCAATCATACCTCCATGCAGGACGCACGGCGTCGGGTCGACTGGCCACCTTGCATGCCTACGACCTCGCGATCCACACCTGGCACAAGCTCACCCGCCCATTCCCTCAGAGGCGCTGCCATTGCCGCCGTCTCCCTTCCTTGGCTCTGAGCCCCTCCTCATCCGCTTCGGAGGTCAGTATCCCCCTTCCTAGGCAATTCCGCCACACGTCTGGTTTCGCAGGCGTCCGACCCACAGGGTGCCACAACCCCGCTCGACATCCACACCCCGAGCCCAAACACCTGGACGACAGGCTACCCCGGTTTGTGCACAGTCCCGTCCCGGAAGAACTGCTGTATCACAGTGAAAGGGACGCCTCTTTGTCGAACACGCCGGTGGTGGTATACTTTGAGACGACGCGTGGCTCCTCGCCACCCCACCCCATCGACCTCAGACTTGCAATGGAAAAAGATGCACGTCAACGGTCTCGCACCATACGTGCGCTCTGGGAAAACCCGTCGTGCTTGCTGGGGGACTGCTGTCATCCATCGAACGGAGCGGTAAGCTGTGGGTCGGGGACGTCAAACTCTGAACTGACGCATACGATTTAAAAAAGGTGTACGTAAAGAACGGGACGTCGGCGGTTTAGATAAGTCGTCGCGATGTGGGTATCGCATGCATGCATGCATGCTCCATCCATGTACTCGTACTCGTCCTGGGACCCAAAAAAAAAAGACGGAAAAGCTCGTCCTCGTCGGCAGGGACCGCGTCGGATATTCCTCAAACGTCGACGAGCTCTCTTACTTGTGTGTCCAACCGCTGTCCGGTATTCCTAATCCAGACCTCCCGCTCGTCGCTGAACCCCCCTCACTTGGTCGAGTGGTGCAAGTTTGACTATATGCTGGTCGATGAAGCTACCCAGTGAAGTGGCTCGATGTGCTTTTGGGCCTCATGCCAATGCTAGGAAAACCGGAATATTCGATGTGCGGTTGAAACAAAATGCGCGGTGAGATCGAACGCTGTCATATGGAATAAACATACAAGAGCATCACGTTATCTAATTTATTCGCATAGTTGTAGTAATCATAGAAAACCAGCGCCCTGATCTCGACGGACTCTCTGAGAGGCGCTCCCTCTGGACTATTAGGGTCCTCGAACCCAGTGTGTGGAGTAAGGATAGCCACGCTCCCATCTTGCACGGAGTCGAAGCTGGACGTCCCTTTGTCACAGGTTGCTCACCAAGACACAGGAGAGGTACGCACCATTTAAACAAAACGAATTCACCCGGCTCCATTCCCCGCATGTACTTCCATTTGTGTGCCTCGTTAAACATGACGCCAAATGTCTCTCCCTCTCCATCTGGGGAAATAAGCTCAATGGGCACAAGGTCCTTCTTGACGTCAACGCTACGGAAGTCGCAAAGTGCGAGGGGCCAATCAAGCGCAGGGCGTGAGATAGTACAACGTCTGAATCACTTGTGCAATGTGCATAGGGGATGGATTGAAAGTAAGAATTGGTCGTTGTGGTAGGGTACATGGTGCTCGTTGGGTCGTACTTGGACAGGGCGGTACTACGCTGGCAACGATCCAAACAAGACCTTCCCAGTCAGTGCGGCAATATGCTGATACGTGGGCCGAGAGCGATGTGCACATGCGATCAATCTGTCCGTGTACGTAACAAGGCATGGAATACCATGACCGCCTGAGTAGATCAAGGTATATAGCCACCCGAATATTCAAAGACCCACATGGATGAACGGAAGCCATTCGACGAACGACGCGTTGCCCTCTCGAAGACGCCTAATAGCGTCGTGGAGCGCTCGTGCAGCCTCCCGATAATCCGGCCATGTGCCGTTCCGAAATAGTTGCTCGTATACGTCCCTTGCCACACGAGGCGCGAGCTTATCGCTGATCGACCACATCGTCCCAATCACTCCCCCGTAACCCGCAAACAACATCCCCGCTGCGATATGGATGGCCTCATCGGAGAGATGCTCGTCACCCATCGCCGTCTGACACGCGGAGAGAAAGGCAAGCCCGCCGCGAGGACGTGACAACGCAATGATGTCACGCAACCTCAAGCGGCGTTGATCGGCAAGACAAAGTCCGCTATCAGTCGGATGCGTGGCATCTTGGATTCCATGGCATGCAAAATGGACCCAGTCCGCCTCCTTCATCAGGGTAAGTACTTCGTCGACGGTGCTGTGGGAGGATTCCACGAGGGTGATGTGTGCAGAAAGTGAATTCCTAACTACCTCCTTGATGTGACCCAACTCGGTGGCCACACCTGGAAGGTGGGATAGTCCATCTGATGGTGGTTGACGGACAGTAAGGAGGCGGAGATCGCCACTCATAGGTGCCATGCTGGGGTTGGGTGATAGCGCGAGAACGGAAAGACTAGGGGCGTATGACGAGACAACAAAGTCGGATACTTTGTGCCCAGGCAGTGCATGCCGGGCGCCATAAAGACCAGCTGCGTGAATGGGAAGAAACACGAAAGGGCCAGTCGGACACCAAAAAATCCGTAATAGATCGCCAGGAGTCTGTTCGGAGAACACATAAACGGATCAGCTGTGAATGCAAGTGACATCATGATGACATCACGTACCGTGAAAGCCAAGGCATCCAGGACTGGTTTGACGACGCCATTCCACAAGGTGGATAAGAGAGATTCCCAGCTGATCCCGCCCCGTGTTGCAGGACCCCCCTCCCTGGCGTCATGGGGTATGACACGAGCGTGACCAAGTAATTTCCCCAGTATGTTCCGAAGATCCACGGATTGCTTGAAAGTGAAAGTGGGAAGCGGGGCATGAATTACATGATCGACGTCAGCAAGAACAATCAACGCATCGCAGCGGGTTTCTGCAGCATTGAGTATGACCACCGGTCCAGAGTGTGCGGAAACTCGGAGCTGAGAGAATTCTTTGTGGAGGAGGAAACGCTCGAAACCAGGAAAGCGTCGGATCTCGTAGAGCAGTTTATCTCGCTCGATCGCGAGCGTACGGTGTCTGTCAGCCTCTTGTTGCAAGGACTCTGTCGCACGATGCGCTGCACTTTGAGCCTGTTCCGAGAGTGCGGACAAAGATTGTTCGCGGGTGGCACTAGCATGCTCTAATTTTGCAGACAGTTCCCGAAGCCTATGGGCATGATCTGGATAAGCAGACGACAACTCTTCATAAGAGCTGCGAAGCTGAAGCAGCTCCCCCCAGACGATCGAACGTCCTTGCTCAAGCCATTCTACAGCAACTTCTTGGAGTCCCAAATCTAAAGCTGCAGCCGCAGCCTCCCGCACCACATTGGCACCTTGCTTGAGTTCAGAGTAACGACGAGCAAGAGAGAGGCCAATCCAAGCGAGTTGAGGAAGGAGGTTAATGGCAACAGAACATGCGTCGAGGAGAGAGTGATGGCGTATACGGCGAGCACATGATATCCAATTCTGTGATGCACGAAATCGAATACTAGTAGGCCCGACGGGTGCGGACGCGGCATGTGAATATAGGAAAATCGCATCCTCGGCGTCGCTCAGCTCCCCGAGGCGCTCAAAACGAGCAAAGAAAGACCTGCCGAGGCTGTGGAGAAAGGCGGGCGTGTGAGGGTGACCCTGAGGAGTGAGGTCAACAGCATCCCTGTACCTCGAAATTGCGTCCTCGAGGTCACTCAGCTCCCCAAGGTGCTCGAAACGAGCGAAGAAGGAATTGCCGAGGTTGTTAAGATAGCCGGGGTTGTGAGGATGATCATGGGGAATAAGGTCAACAGCATCCCTGAGCATTGAAATTGCGTCCTCGAGGTCACTCAGCTCCCCAAGGCGCTCGAAACGAGTGACGAAGGAGTTGCCGAGGCTGTTAAGATGTTCAGGCTTGTCAGGATGGCCATGAGGAGTGAGGTCGACAGCATCCCTTTGCTTCAAAATTGCATCCTCGAGATCACTCAGTTCTCCATGGCGGTCGAAACGAGCGACGAAGGAGTTGCCGAGGTTTTTCAGACAGCCAGCCTTGCGAGAGTGACCGTGAGGAATGAGGTCAACAGCACCCCTGAACATCGAAATTGCGTCATCCAAGTCACTCGGCTCCCCGAGACGCTCGACACGTCTAACCAAGGAGATGCCAAGGCTGTTAAGGTGTCCAGGCTTGTCAGGATGACCGTAAGGAGTTAGGTCGACAGCATCCCTTTGCTTTGAAATCGCATCCTCGAGGTCACTCAGCTGCCCAAGGCGCTCAAAACGAGTTCTGATAGAGTTGCCGAGGTTGTTGAGCCTGCAGGGCTTGTGAGGGTGAGTGTGAGGAGTGAGGTCAACAGCATCCCTGAGTGTCGAAATTGCATCCTCGAGGTCGCTGAGCTTCCCAAGGCGCTCGAAACGAGCTCTGAACGAGTTGCCAAGGCTGTTAAGAAGGTTTGGCTTGTTAGGACGACCATGGGGAGTGAGATCGACTGCATCCCTGAGCATCGAAATTGCGTCCTCAAGGTCACTCAGCACACCAAGGCGGTCGAAACGATCCCTGAAGGAGTTGCCGAGGTTGTTAAGACGGCCGGGCTTGTGAGGATGACCGTGAGGAGTGAGGTCAACAGCATCCCTGAACATCAAAATTGCACCATCTAGATCACTCAGCTCCCCGAGACGCCCGAAACGTCTGGCCAAGGAGATGCCAAGGCTGGTAAGATAGCTGGGCTTGTTAGGGTGACCGTGAGGAGTGAGGTCGACAGCATCCCTTTGCCTCGAAATTGCGTCCTCGAGTTCACTCAGCTCCCCGAGGCGCTCGAAACGAGCTCTGACGGAGTTGCCGAGGTTATTAAGAACACCAGGCTTGTCAGGGTGACCATGAGGAGTGAGGTCAACAGCATCTCTGAGTGTCGAAATTGCATCCTCGAGGTCCCTCAGCTCCCCAAGGCTCTCGAAACGAACTCCGAATGAGCTGCCGAGGCTGTTAAGATAGCCGGGCTTCTCAGGGTGACCATGAGGAGTGAGGTCAATAGCATCCCTGTACCTCGAAATTGCGTCGTCGAGGTCCCTCAGCTCCCCAAGGCGCTCGAAACGAGCTCTGAACGAGTTACCGAGGTTGTTAAGACAGCCAGGCTTGTGAGGGTGATCATGAGGAGTGAGGTCGACTGCATCTCTTTGCCTCGAAATTGCATCCTCGAGGTCGCTCAGCTCCCCAAGGCTCATGAAACGAGTAAAAAAGGTGTTGCCGAGGTTGTTAAGATAGCCGGGCTTGTGAGGGTGACCATGGGGAGTGAGGTCAACAGCATTCCTGAGCATAGAAATTGCGTCCTCCAGGTCACTCGGCTTCCCAAGGCAGCCGAAACGAACGGAGTCGCCGATGTTGTCAAGACTGCTGGTTTTGTTGGGGTGACTATGAGGAATGAGGTCGACAACATCCCTGAGCGTTGGAATTGTGTCCTCAAGGTCAAGCTCCCTGAGGCGGCGCTTGAAACGTGCCAAGTAGAGTCTGCCAATGTTGTTAAGATAGCAGGGCTTGTGGGGATCACCATGAGGAGTGAGGTCAACAGCATCCCTGAGTGTCGAAATTGCGTCATCCAGGTCATTCAGCTCCCCGAGGCGCTCGAAACGAGCTCTGAAGGAGTTGCCGAGGTTGTTAAGGTAGCCGTGCTTGTGAGGGTGACCATGAGGAGTGAGGTCAACAGCGTCCCTGTGCCTTGAAATTGCGTCCTCCAAGTCACTCGGCTCTCCGAGGCGCGCGAAACGCGCTCTGAATGAGTTCCCAAGGTTGTTAAGATAGCTGGGCTTGTCCGGGTGACCATGAGGAGTGAGGTCGACTGCTTCCCGTTGCCTCGAAATTGCGTCCTCAAGGTTGCTCAGCTCCCCGACGTGATTGAATCGAAACGATAAAGCCACACCGAGCTTCCCTAGCAATTCCCCGTATCGGTCATCCCGAACCGAAGTGGACCTGATCAATTCCTCCAAAACCATGATTGCCTGTTGTAGGTCGGCCAAGTTACCAAACCGTTCGAAGCGGTGCATTAACTGCACACTCGAAATCCATGGGTCTTCGTCCGTTAAGCGTGGAGCTGATTCCTGCTCCACCGATGATGTGCCATCTGCCTGAACAGGGCCCACCCTATGTCCGGCAAGCAGTTGGAACATCAAAGCAGCAGTTCGATTTTCATGATTGTCTGTAGAGCTGAGCTCCATTGCCTCATGCAGCAATGCCTTAGCCCGTGCGCTCTCGACTTCATCCCTTTCCTTCTGGAATCGCGCAGAATGCACTGCAGCGAGCTGAATCAACGTGAACGGCCGATCAACGTGGCCGACAGGACGGGCAGCAAGTGCACTGCGATACAAGCTAAGTGGGACCTCGAATGAGGCATCTGTGTCCTCGACATGACAGAGGATGAAGTTTGCCATCGCCAGGTTTGACTCAGCCGCCGCACGACAAGGATGGTCAAGCGGACAAATATTCAGCGCTCGCTCGAACTCTTCAATAGAACGCTCCAGATCCTGTTGTTCCCCGTGCTTTCGGTAACGCGAGAGAGCCCTGTGACCCTGGTTTGTTGCCTCTTCAAGCTCGCCTCGGGATTCAATGGTTGACTGGGACATACACTGATTAACGGGGATCGTGTTGACACAAATCGTGAGCTTACACAATAAGGGCCATGGACGATCGACACTGGTGAATCACTGCTCTCGCTCCTCCGCCGTTTGACAATTACCAAAATGGATGAACAAGGGGATACAACGTCCCCATTCTTTGGGAGGAAGGTAAATGCTGCGATCGTGTGAGTACCCGGGTCCTTATGCAAAACCACATCCCACTCACGAATGTCTTTTGCACTGCAGTCCAATAGTTGTTCCACGGTAATTGTTAACTCTCGCAGTTGCTCCCCCGTACCCAACATAGGCTGCAATTCGAAGGACGCATAGACCTCAAGATATACGGTGGCCGACAGATCTGACGGTCTACGAACTTCGTCAAGACTAACACCAGTTGGAAAACGGAGACCTCACATTGGGATCGGCCCATTCCATTCGACGACGTCGTGATTCACCGACGAACGTTTATTTTCGGTTCTCCATTCAAGACCACTGTGGTGGACCACGCAGTAAAAGCCGGCAGGGACTCGTCTAAGGCCAAGAGCAACATCTGTTGCTCGGATACCTACCTTGTCATTAGCAATCCCTGCAATCTTTGTGGAGAGTTGAGTTTCGCACTTGCAACAACTATTTCTTCGTTCTCGTCCATAGGCGTTGCGGAGCGAGAGGAAGAGGACACGTCCTGTGGCTGGTCTCCGTGTCCAGGGGTTTCTTCGTTCCCTTGCTCCTGCCCCGCCCATCCGGGGCAGTGGCCAGAATCGCCAGAGGTTTGTGCGTCGTCCTGCAGGATACTAGATCAGTTGATAAACCAGAAGCAAGGTATAGAAACCCACGGTCAGGGCACCAGTTGTCTCCGATTCCAACCGTCGTCGCTCTCTGCTGGTCAAACAGCAGCTCATCGTTATTTAGAGCGGGGAATTGGGCTGTTGAAGTATTCAGTGAGGGACATACCTAGAGCACTTTTAATCCATTTTTGCTTCCACAGCACATCGAATCCTCTCCACATGTGGCTGCGAAGAAGAATATAGAACCAGCTTGCGTTCAAGTTTATGAATTCATATACATCATCACAGTGTTCCGTGCAGCATCGCATTGACTTGAAATAGCCACTGGGCAGGTTCTTGAACAACGTGGACCTAACAAAGCGAAATCGGGGAATGGTATCACGACAACGGGAATTCTTGTCCAGTAGTCCCATGGCCGGGCGTAAAATTTAGGACACTTGGGGCTGACCCATCGATGACCCTGCACATGGAATTGGATCAGTCATTTCACGCCAACGCTGTGTGCTGGTGGTTGTCATAGATGCACTGATTGCAGACATGGAGATGTAGGTTCGACTGACTGTGGAAGCAAGACAAGCGGATGGACATGTCAAGCGACACAATTTCGTAATTGAGTGAGGTATGAAATCCCCAATTTGGCAGTCTAGCTACTCAAGGTTTGCCATCTTCCGCCCTCGGCGCTCTATCCCTCATAAGCATGAGTCATACCGGCGACCAGTCCGACCGACTTCCGCCCGTCTCTCCCACGCTCACCCACGTCCGTATCCCGCGTTGGCGCATCCGCCGTCCACGATCTCCACACCAACAGTCTTCACGTCTGGGGCGGTCGTGACTGCGCCGACATGGTCCCCTCGGCTAGCCCATCTGGAAGC
>JBBPRV010001318.1:0-10546 GCA_038093235.1 Boletus harrisonii | reverse complement strand
AACGGAACGGAACGGAACGGAACGGAACGGAACGGAACGGAACGGAACGGAACGGAACGGAACGGAACGGAACGGAACGGAACGGAACGGAACGGAACGGAACGGAACGGAACGGAACGGAACGGAATAGGGCAAAGGGGAGGAACGGAAAGGATCAGAAGTCCCGGTTGGAAAGAAAGATCAGAAGGTGAACGGGACGCCGTCTACGGGTCGAAAGAATCAGAAGGCAAATCGAAGAATCGAAGGAAATCGGTATCGGAGAAGTCGGAAGGAGAAGAAGAAATCCACGAGGCGAACTCGTGTTCCTCGGCCTCGGACATCCAGGGGATTTCTGTAACATTTGAAGCCAATAGAAGCGGCATCTGAGGTTTTCCCAGGTGGCTTTCTCACTGTGGTGACCTAATGACTCATGGGCTTGGCTCAAGATCTGTTCCTGCTTACTATGGTCAAATATCACTAGGAGGGGGTCTGGATTTGGTTCACTTAAATAGGTATTCTGCCTTTATAAAGTACTTGGTAACTTTTCATAGAAATTTATTAGTAACAGGTTTAAGCTCAGGATCAGTCAGATACTCGTATATCTGCCTAAGGGTAGTATCTTGATTCTCTTGGGCAGACAATACATATACTGTCATGCTCCTAGAGATACCTTCCTCTATACTGTTGTTCTTACACAATCTGAATCCACAATATGCGTAGAACAAGGCAATTTCATCAAGCCAACTATCATCATATGATTCTACCTTGGCTTGGTCTTCAAGTGGCCTTTGGAATAATGCATCTGGTACCTTGAACTGTATTGCAGGTACATGAACAAGGGTAAAATCAAACATAAGAATTCCTTGGATCCATCTGTTGATCACTGCATTTGGTTGCAATTTAGGCTTATTTAGCATTCTCTTGATATACTTGGCATTCACTTCTACTATAAGGTTCTTGGCTCCAATTACATATAAGCAGAAGTGTCATAAGGTTTGGAATAGGCCAAATACTGTAGACCAGCACAAATACCTCAAGAAAGTACTAGAGCAATGCAAAATGATCAATGCAAAACCCACTTGTACACCCTTACCTCAAGGTTATCAACCTGAGAAGAATACAGCCCCCGTCAACATGGAACTTCGGACGTGATTCCAGACAGTTATCGGCTCGTTATTGTATCTTATACTTGGTACCCACCCAGATATTGCTTACACAGTCACCCAAATGGCGCAACAGTCTGCCAATCCATCACAGAAGCACTTATGTAGATAAGGCCCTGTATATTTGCCATTATCTACTTGGCACTCACGACTATTCACTTGTGTATGACAGTTCTTCCAGATGTGCTATCACTGCTTGCACTGACTCCAATTAGGGAGCAGATCTGGAAACTCACCACTCCCAAACGGGATTCTACTTAAAGCTGGAAAATGGTGTTTTCCTTTGGAATTCACATTTACAAAAGACTACAGCCCTCTCTTCTATAGAGGCTGAATACATGGCTCTGAGCGACTGTTCTCACCAGGTCATATGGATCAAACAAATGTTTGAGAAATTAGGGTTTTATCTCAAACCTATTCCTATTTGTGGCGACAATCAGGATTCTATTTTTATAGCTAACAATCCTGTTGCTAAACGTCGCACCAAACATATATCCATTCGCTACCACTTTGTACATGACACTGTAACCAATCAGCATGTAGAGATCTTCTATATCGAAGGGACTGACAATCCTGCCGATATGTTCACCAAGAACCTTGGATATGTCGAATTCGAGCAATGTAGATCCCAGATCAGTTTAGATATCAAAACCACAGTTAGCAGGACTAACTAGCGATACATCTCACTACCACCTAATGCCTATGCAATTACCATGCACTTAGCAAGGGGAAGTGTTGAACGAACTCGTATTACATGGTAGTAGTTCATTTATAGTAGTTAGTTCACATGCACTTCATGTAGCGTATTTAGCTTTCTGACTCAGTCATCTGAGTTCTAATTGACTCTTGACCAGCTACCGCTATCATCACTGAGTAACCAACCCAAGCAGGTAAGCCAAGCAAACATTGACATCGCGGAGCAGTTGGACTACCGGCAGCTGGACTACTCACTTATTGACATCAAGTTGCTCATGCTTGTTTCCTGAGATGATTGCTGCCCGAAAGTTGGAACAGTGCTGACTGGATGAACGAATATTGCGCACGACTGTTCTCCCATGTCCGATGAGATTGCTGCAAACTGCTTCGACATATTCGGCTTTGTTAATTACCTTTCCTGTTGCATCCTTCCATGTTGGTGGACACTCAGTGAAGTCAGCATGTGTGTAGTTGTCAAGCACACACTGGACACAAAGGTTGTAGATATGGAATAAACAGCGGATGCAGCGGTCAACAGGGTTGAAGGTGAATTCCCGTTCATCCAGTAGGATCCTGGAGAGTTCTGACATAACAGTGTCCATGTTTGAAGTGTTGTCCAGGGTAAAATGACCAATCTTAGATAATAAAAGTATTCAGTAATGAGCACAATGTGATACAAAGAACATCTAGTACCTTTTTGAGAGAAATCCTAGCATGGTCAATAAGATGTAAGATCGTTTCAGCAGGGTCAACTCCCATATGGCTTCCTGGAACATAGTGGAATGCAATAAGTGCACACTTGAAATTTAACTTGAACATTCTGGGACCACTCTCCACCTCTTGTCCAATCCAGTGGACTGTGATAGCAAAATATGGGTCAAGAGATTCACTCAACCAAATGTCGGCTGTGAACAATATTTCACCCATTGCTCTCTATATATGATCATCACTAACAGAAAAAAAGACAGAAACACTACTCGTGCACTGAAAGTTCAGCTTGAAGGGTAGAAAATGTTGTCCCAAAGGCATTGAGGATGAGTTGGTATGGTAAGGGATGTTGGCATCAGTTATGCCCCATGGACTGCAGTAAAGGAGAAGTTGACAAAACTCTAGGGACTCAATCTTGTTGATAGCCTGAGACATCAACAGAAGTCAGAAGAGAACGGAGGTCCAATAGTAATAGTGTCCACAAACCAGGTCATTAGCAACAAGATAACATACTATGTAGTCCTTGAGTCCATCGATTGTGAATGGGGGAAGGTTGGCACCAAGTCCTGGTTGCTGTGAGGAAGTAATGTCGGTTGGTACGTGATGAGAGGGATCGGGAGTGGGAGGAGGGGGCAGAGCATCTAGCTTGACTCCTAGTGGACGAAGAGTTGGTAGCTAAAGGGTCTGTAATGGTTGGATTCAAGTTGGACCTGTTAGTAGCAAGGGTGTCCGTTGGAGATCCATCGTTGGTCAAAGGATCCTGAGTAGCCATACAGCCCATACCTGCTACCACATTAGCTACCGGACCGGGATTGCACCTACCAGATACCTCTAGATCTACATCTTCCTCCGATATGTCTGAATAATCATGAATGTTGAATTCTTTACCATTATCTGGTTCCCTATACCAAGCAGGTGGATGCTGGTTCCTGTGGGCTCTGGGACCTACTACTAGAGCGAGGTCAGGGATGGTGGGGTCAACAGATGGGCTTGATAGGCCTGGGAGACCAGATGGAGGGGTTGGGACTGGAGCTACTGAAGGGCCTCAACCTCGATGGTGATGTTGTGATGGTTGCATGGGGGAGAAGAGACTGTTGAGTGCAAATACTGAATGATGCTGTCAGAGATGATTTAGCTGATCCAGGTCAACAGGGGGAAAGAAAAAAAAAAAAAGGAGCCTTTATAAACAGTGACTCAAGAGTGCATGCACAATGACACACTAGACCTCCTGGCTGCTGGTAGGCTCAGAGTCTTGGCAAGTCCCAAGTCTCAAGTCTCAAGTCCCTAAGGGTCTGAGCAGCTCGCTGCAATGAACCTACATGGGCTTACATTAAGTGGATGAGCTTAAGTCTTGAGAAATAGCTTATATGACTACTAGACCGCTGACCACTGGCATTGGTAGCCTTACTATTTCCTTGATGCCTGCACGATGATTGATTTTTTGTCCAATCACTGGATTTGTCAGCTGCGCAATGACCCAGTTGAATGAATTTGTGGAACTGTCAGCGGATCAGTCCATTGCTGCTCAGGAGTTGGGACATATTGCATGGACAAGTAAGAGACAGTGTCTGATTAGCATTCACACCAGCGGCTAGCCGACTTTAAACCAGCTTTGGTAGTTTAGTCACATGTAGTCAAACTGCTAGTTTATTTCCAACTTAACTTGTTTTGGTTGCGGTCAGTCAGCAATGTGGTTATGGCTAGTGTTTATATACTGTACCATTTCGATCAATTTGTCAGTCCCTGTGATGCGTGACACAGCCAACCAAATTTCTGGTTCGTCGTCAGCAGCTGTGACTAGTGTTGCGCCGGGCCCGGCTTTGAGCCCTCAGAAGCCCCAGGCCAGGCCAGGCCGTCCCTTCTCAAGCCGAGCCGAGCCGGGCCCTGAGCAAGGGCTCCAGGGGGCCTAGGGCTCAGGCTTCAGATTTCTCAAGCCCTGGGCTGGGGCCCAGGCCGGGGCTTACTTAGTAAATGTAGACTGTGTACAATACTTTTTTCCTTGTTGGTTTTTGCGCGTAATCAAAAAGATGGATATGGCAGTCATAGTATTGCTGTCTTGCTCCCCACCTTCACCCTGCACGTCACTACTACTGCACCAACGTGCAAGCACACCAGCCCACGCATGCTCCGTGGTCACCTCGCCGTCTCACCCAATACCCTTGCCCACCTCACCATCTCACCCACACAGACCGTCATCTGTGCGCACACACGTGCTTGCCCGCTCGCCTGCTTCCCCTCGGTTACCACTTCGTCATCTCGGCCACCACCCCCACCCGCCACCACACAAGCGCATGAGCACGCACATGCATGCAGACTGTTGTGTCTGCGCACACATGCATGCTCACCCGCTGATTCTCGAGCAGCTGGGAAAGCATCAGCTGTTTACCGAAAAGACACTGTCCCATCGCCAAGTCTGTCTTGCTCGCCTTGTTGTTATCCTCTCTTCCTCACTGACGGTGGACGGGACTATGCCACCAAAGGTCTCCGCATGCTCTGCATGGCCTATTGCGATATCCCCCCAGCCAAATATATCCAATGGGCATCCATCTACACCAAAGCCACAACAAAGCCCTTGACCAAGCCACCGAGCTCGTCGAAAAAGACATGTTTTTGCTTGGAGCGACAGTGATTGAGGACAAGCTTTGGGGTACCGGACATGATCCACATGTTGCAAGAGGCTGGGATCAAGATCTGGGTGTTGACGGGGGACCAACAGGAGATGGCGATCAACATCGGGGTGAGTTGTCAGTTGGTCGTCATGTATGCGGATGGGATTGGGCTGAAACGGACGAGGACGACAGATTCTGCTTGGGTTTTTGGTCATCTTGTTCTGGGGAGATTTGAAGCAGTCGACAGGCTTGGATTTGGGGCACTAGTTCTGGGGTACAGCTTTGTACCTCACCGTGTTGTTGACCGTGCTTGGCAGGGCTGCATTGATATCCGAGTGCATCTTCCATTGGCTCCTTCGTATCCTTGCTGACAAACACTGACCAGTTTATGGACCAAGTACACTGTGGCAGCCATCCCAAGCTCGTTCATGTTCACGATGGTCTTTCTCCCACTCTACACCCTCATTGCTCCCACCCTTGGTTTCTCGACTGAATATGCAGGCCTCGTCCCATGCCTCTGGACCGACGCTGTCTTCTACCTTACGCTGCTCCTTGTGCCCACAATATGGAATTGCAGGTTCGCATTTAGTCAGACCAAGGGGGATGCTGTGGGGGATGGAGGAGGCATGGGGAGGTTGGATCAGGCGAGGGTGATTAGGGCGTATGATATGGCTAGAGTGAAGCTGACAGGGTATTGATTTGGACTGCGTTTTTTCTTTTTTTTCCTTCTTTCTTGTCGTCTCGCCCACCGCCCTCACCCGCCACTGCACGAGCGCGCATGCACACACATGCTCACTCGTTCCCCCACTTGCTCGGGCTTGCCCTCACCTGCCTCGCCACACGAGCTGGGGCCTAAGCTGGGCCAGGCCTTGAGCCCTGTGAGGCCGTCATTGAGGGCTCGGGCTTCATTTTTCCTGAGCCGGAGCCCTCAAGAGCCGGGCCCTAGCCGGGGCTTTTGGGCCGGGCTGGGCCCGGCACAACACTAGCTGTGACACGTTACACCGGGAAATTTTTGTCTCTGTTAATTTCATCATTGGCTAGACTTGCTACAGAAAAGAGGATTTTGGTCAGAAATTCATCACAAGTACATTGGAAGTATAGCTCAGAATGGAATCCAGTGCTGCAGCAAAGAGATAACAGCCGCCTCACCACCTCCACACAAAATAACAGCATAGCATTTTATTAGCTGCTGTGACACTGTAGAGACTGGTGCGTCTCTACGGTCGTATCCCCCTTCTCAGACACTTTCTATCATCTCCCCATTGCTCTGACATTACCTTCCGGACCTTCCCTACCCAGACTGGACACTTCTGTCATATCCCGTATTTCGTCCAAGTTCAACTCCGGCCCTCTGGGCCTATCATCAAGAACTCCGCTGTGTTCTCACGCAGGACTTATCTCCGGACTCCAGACTTGTACTTAGTATTCTCTTGTTCTCTCTTTTAGTACTAGCTCCGTTTGTTACTTACCTCCGTACCTGTGTCTTGCTTAGAGCACAGCTCCGGGTTCCTCTTACCCGGAGCGCAGCTCTGGGATACTTACTCCTGATTCCCGTTCTCTTACCAATCCCTTACGACTCCGTTTACTAATCATTCTTGAACTCCGTATATAAGCCTCCGATTTCACTCCTGTATTCTTTAGTTCGAATATTATCTAGAATAACTCTCCTGACTTCCGCTTGAGTCTCAACGACTCTCCTCTGACACCTCCGCTCGACTTGACGTCTCTACGTCTTAAGTCCTACCTCCGATCTCCGTAAATCTGGGACCGAACCCTTGTAAGGGCGCACCACATACGGTGAAGCCAAGTCCCATTTCCTAAATCACCTCCGGCGTTCCGGAGTTGATACCGGAGTTACGGTTCTAACAGTATATTCGAACTCATACTTGCAAAGAGTTCCCCATCAATGGCTACGCGTACTACTCGTTCCCGCACTCGCGCCCTCATCGGCGCCAACAGCTCTCCTAGATTCAATCCCCTCAGCGCTTTCGGGAATAGTCGTCAAGGTCCAGAACTCGTCGACCAGTTCTGAAGCTTCTCCGCTCGTCGCACCCCCGCCTCCGCTTCAGCATCGCGCCCTCTCCCCCAATCCCCAACTCTGGGCGTGCGTATCAAAGTCCTAGAGGACGACGACAAGCAATCACTCCATACACCTCCCAATGAACCAGGTTTTCCGGAAGGCCCCGGAGATGGTCCGGATGGCGATGACCCAGATGACCCAGACGATCCTGATGAGGATTACTTCCCTGACCCATATGACCCAGAACCAGACGACGATGAACGTATCCCGCGAGATACCCTCGCTCAGCTAGCGAATGCCATTCAGGGCCTCGCTCACTCCACTCGTCGTCCCACCTCCGACTCTACCCCCCACACCAAAGTCCGAGAACCCGACCAGTTTGACGGGACGGAACCCCGCAAACTCCAGGTTTTCATGGTACAGTGCGAGTTAAACTTCCAGGACCGCCCCAAGGCCTTTAGCACGGACCGCGCCAAAGTAACATTTGCACAGTCCTACCTGAAAGGCATGGCGCTGGAGTGGTTCGAACCGGACCTCCTCCAAATGGAAGATCCCGACCAACATCCCCTCTGGATGGACAACTACAAAGAGTTCATCCTTGAACTCCAGGCAAACTTCGGTCCGCACGACCCTGTCAGAGATGCGGAGCACCAACTCGACCACCTGTCCATGAAGGATGGTCAACACATTAACAAGTATGTGGTCGAGTTTAACAGGATAGCTTCGCAAGTCCGAGGTTACGGAGAAGGTGCCCTCCGGCACCACTTCTACAACGGTCTGCCGGACTGTATCAAAGATGAAATCTCCCACGCCGGGAAACCCCCAACGCTCTCCGAACTCCGCCATCTCGCTCAGGCGATCAACGCGCGCTATTGGGAGCGCAAGTCCAAACTTAATCGCCAAGCAAAGCCGTCCAACCAGCCCTCCGCATCCAAGCCCTCCGACAAATCGTCTGCTCCCACACCCTCCTCTGCTCGACCCTCCGGAAACTCCAAAGACACCAAGGAGTATAAGGGCAAAGGAGCCTCCACATCCGCTTCTTCGAAGCCGGACTTGTCGTCGAAATTGGGAAAAGATGGCAAGCTCACCGCTGAAGAACGCAAGCGGCGCTTCGACCTCAAGTTGTGTATGTTCTGCGGTTCCGCAGGGCATATGGCCAAGGAATGCCCCAAATCTACCTCTAAGGCGTCCAAGGCCCGCGCTGTGACAACTACTCCGGAAACCAAGCCGGAGGTCTCCACCTCGGAGACAAAAAAATAGAGTGTGACCTCCGTGACTCCACACGGTCTGGAGGTTGCGTTGAACCCACCCGTGCACCCAAGGAGATCCGTCTCAACACGTCCGCTCTTTCTGATCCCAAATCACTTATGCCCTCTGTTTCTTTAGTATCCTACGATATCCCTCCGTTCCCCGCGCTTGTAGACTCCAGATCCTCCAACTGCTTTATCGATACATCATTTGTTAATAAGAACAATCTCTCCACCTACTCCGTTCCCCCGCTCCAACTCCGACTCTTCGACGGTACTACGAATTCCACCATTACTCAAGCTATTGACCTCTCTGTCCGTTTCAAAACCAGTGATATCACTCCGACGACATTATATGTCACCCCGCTGGATGGGTCTTGTTCCCTTGTTTTAGGACATAACTGGCTCACCCGCTACAATCCGTTGATTGATTGGGTCTCGAGCAGTATCTCATTCCGTTCACCTGAACAGGACATGCCAGCACCCCCGAGCTCATCTCCGCAGCCTCCAGTCTCGCCACCTCCGGCTGACTCCACACCCCCCGATCCACCGCATTTCTCCGACCGCAAGGCTCCGCCCATAGCGATCATCAGTGCGCCTGCATTCGCACTCGCTTGTCACCTCCAGGGCTCCATACAGTTTAGCCTGCACCTCCACACCAAAGAGAGTGACCTCCGTGCCGCTTCCGTCGCCCCCGACCCTGCTGATTTGTCCGGCGTCCCTCCGGACTATCACAATTTTGCAGACATTTTCAGCAAGAGCAAGGCTTCCCGGCTTGCTCCGCATCGTGAATACGATCTGAAGATCAACCTGGAAGAAGGTACTTCTCCCCCCTTAGGCACTATGTACTCTCTCTCCCCCTCCGAGCTTGAGTCCCTCCAGACATTCCTTGATGAGCACCTAGCAATGGGGTTCATCCGTCCCTCCTCCTCCGCTCACGCTGCTCCGGTCCTCTTTGTCTGCAAGAAGGATGGTTCGCTCCGCCTCTGCGTCGACTTCCAAGGACTCAATAAGATCACGAAGAAAGACCGCTACCCCCTACCCCGTATCTCCAACCTCTTAGATGCTCCGAGCCGCGCCAAAATCTACACCAAGATCGACCTCCGGCATGCCTACCATTTGGTTCGCATCGCCGATGGCGATGAATGGAAGACGTCCTTCCGGACGCGCTACGGCTCCTACGAATGGCTCGTCATGCCGTTCGGTCTAACTAATGCTCCTGCGGCGTTCCAGCGGTTCGTAAACACTATCTTCACTGATCTTTTGGACGTTTGCGTCATAGTCTATTTGGATGATATACTGATCTTCTCCGCAGACATGGCTTCCCACAAAGAGCATGTCCGGGAGGTCCAACGACGACTCTGCAAACACGGACTTTATGCGAAAGCATCAAAATGCGAATTCCACACTGATTCTACCAAGTACCTCGGTTACCAACTGTCACCCTCCGGGCTTACCATGTCTCCGGAAAAGGTTCAGACTATTCAAGATTGGCCCAAGCCTCGTAAAGTCAAGGACATTCAGTCCTTCCTAAGTTTCGCAAACTTTTACCATTGTTTTATCGATAACTACTCCAACATCGTCACTCCCTTAACCCGTCTCACCCGCAAGGGTACTCCATGGAACTTCTCCGACTCCTGTCACTCCGCTTTCCGGAAGCTCAAAGAAGCCTTCACCTCCGCTCCGATATTGACGCATTGGATGCCTGACGCTCCGATGATTGTAGAAACCGACGCCTCCAACTATGCCATTGCTGGCATTTTCTCTATCAAGTGCCCCGACGAAGAAATTCGTCTGGTTGCGTTCTACTCTCGGATGCTGTCTGCTCCGGAGCTCAATTACGACACCCACGACAAGGAGCTACTCGCCATTCATGAGTCCTTCCGGACCTGGCGACATTACCTTGAAGGCTCCACAACTCCGGTTGATGTGGTCACCGACCACAAGAACCTAGAATACTTCGCTACCACGAAACTCCTGACTCAGCGGCAAGCCTGCTGGTCGGAGTTCCTCTCCCAATTCAACATGGTCGTCCGCTTTTGCCCCGGACGCCTTGGCGTGAAGCCTGATGCCCTCACTAGACGCTGGGACGTCTATCCCAAAGAGGGGGATAAGGACTATGCT
>JBBPRV010001317.1:0-10553 GCA_038093235.1 Boletus harrisonii | reverse complement strand
CTCTCTTTTTTTAGGCACGGAACCATTCTTATTCTCCCTCCTTAAGCGGTTAGAACTTGATTTCGCGATGGCGACATCCTCATTACATTGCCTCCAACTGGATCCGAGCCTAAGGTCCCGAGTCGCCGACGCGCTGGTGCCCATAACGAAGATGAAGGTATGTGTGAACGAAAATCAGACCTTCGGCACTCATGAGCTATCAGGATACCCTCTACATTATTCTTGTCGCCAAAGGGCGCGTGGTTACTCTCGTGCGGCCCAAAAAGCACTCTATACACCCTACTGGTTTGTCTCCCTTGACCTTTCATATCCTTCGATGTATCAGCTTCTCTACTAGACATTCACATCATTGTCAACACAATTTACTCACCCTCGATATTTAATTCTCCCGCGGCGGCGTCATGGATTCCTGTATGCCTCCCGAAGTTCAATCCCACAGGCTTCGTAAATGCCTACATAACATTTCTACGCAAACCAGAACAGAACGAAGGCGATACCCCAAATACTGACTCGGGCGCCTTGGATGATAGGCAAAGTCATCTAGCTAATCCCTCTCAGCAGGCAAATCAGTTGGATGAAGGTATCGGTCTCGTGTGCATTAGTGGGGGAGGGGATTTTGAGACTGTTCGAGGATGGTGTGATACTGTCACCGAAGTTTGTGATTTTATTGCCACCCCTGACCGTCCTTTTTAAAAAATCGAAATCATGACCCCTTGCAGAAACTGGACAGCAGTGGCCTCCTTGATTCGATATCGGACGTGATAAATTCTGGGAAAGCGCAATACACTGTGTCCCAGCTTGGGATACCGGGGTTGCGACACTTTATATACAAATCCAGGCCTCATGTTCAAATCACGTTTCCGGTTCTCGAGGATCCGTACGAGGAAATCGAGGAGAAGAGGAGGTATTACCCATAACCATGTACATGTCAAACTTGCTCATTTCATTTGACAGACTTATTACCATGTATCAAGTTGTATATGATGCCATTCATGCCAAGTCTGGCCAAAGTGGGCCACTCAAGCTACAATACATTCGTACAGAGAGAGAGATCGTCATGGGATGGGTTAGTCTCCCAGTTCGAGCCCCCGATCTGCTTTCAACAGAGTTTCTAGATAACACAACCATTTGAGCTCTACATTGTTCTATCACCGAGATTACCCAAGACAGCAGTCATCAACGCTGCCAACTCGGTTACTCGGTGGGTCAAAAAGGAGGAAGCAAAGTTGTTTTTGCGAGACGCCCCAGTATTCTGATAGGTTCATGTACAGTATCACTATGTCATATTTTCGCTCTTGGGATACAAGGGCAGATTCGTCATAGCAATTGCGAGCCGAGAAGCATCGATTCGACCCCCTAAAATCAATCACGTGACGAGTGGAGAGGAATTTGATTTCAAATTCCTAGTTTGCTCAAACCCGCAACGGAATCAAGAATTTGCATGATGTCCTTTTCCCTGCAGTCCTCGCTTCGGCGCGTCACCCAGACGTTCGTGAGGTCATTTCAGAACAAGGCTGCTCTCAGACCTGTACCACCCCCACAAGGTACATAAATATCTACCCGCGGGATCAACCTCCATACTGACGGATGTGACGTAGGTGATATTAGCACTCCTCAAGCCTTCCTGAGCGCAATTGGAAGGTCCGCAGAGACAAAGGTTACCATAGATAGTTGGGATGCATTCTGGCACACTTCGGGATATGATTTGAAGAAGGCCGGTGTCTCAGTGAAGGATCGAAGGTAGGTACCAAGTTGCGCACTAGTTTACGGTCGCCTCATGTTCTACAGGTACATTCTCTGGTGCATGGAGAAATACAGGCAAAAGATACCCGTGGGGGCCTTTGCTCACGAGCCTCGGCCGAAGAAGAAGATACGAGGGTGAGTGGAGTGGTCACTCCCCAGTATGAAATACTCATCACTGCCTGGGCTAGTCGTGGTCCGCGAATCCAACAGGGGAAACTGATACGGTCGCGTCGGCCGCGGTGACAGGATGTTTGCACATATAGTTGTGTACACATGAATCGAGCGTCACTGTCAAATGAAGTCATGCAGTGAGTTCTAGGCGTGATTGCCGCCTCCTTTGAGGTTCAAAGGAGGGGCTGTGCAAGGGACCAATATTGGGTAAGCACGTGGCGGGACCACTTTACAGAGTCACATTCTCACGGGTAGCGCCGAGCTGCCGGCCCGTCGCGGCGACATGTTTGCGGTGTTCTCTTGCAACAAGGCAGCCTCGATGTGATATGTGTCGAGGGTACTAACGTCGGAGTTACCACAAAGAACAAAAAACGAGGTCGGCAACGCGGGCTCAAAGACATGAAAGAAAGAGATCTCAGAAACTATATATTCGGCTTCCTCCCCCTTTCATCTCCCCAATCTCCCCCCATCCCGCCATGGCCTCTTCCCTATATCGTCGCCAGTCCATGGCACAGCTGTACGAGAAGCTCAGAGCGCAGGATGACGACGACGACATGGCCTGGCTCGCCCAGTATAGCCCAGACGATAAGTTCGATGAGCCATACGTCCCCGCAGCCCGTAGTCCTCCCTCCCTGTCCACCATTTCATCGGCTTCCCCAGCCTCCTCCTGTTCATCCGGATCCTCTTTGTCCGATCCTGTTTTCGACAATGACTCCAGCGACGACCACTTTGATTCCGACTCGGATTCTGATGTCGATCCCGAGCCCCTCTTGCTTGAGTTACCCTACACAGGTTTCGATCCGTCCCCGTGCTCACCTTTGATTTTGTTCGTGTCTTCCCATACATTCCTTTGTTCAATGCGTCTGACAGATTAGCAGCCAACCCCATGACTCCACCGCTGTGACTGAGCTCGCGGATCCCCCATATATCCCATCTGTACAAGAGACCTCCCCTCCGTCGAGATCAACTCCATCGCCTGAACCTGACTCGTCGCCTGAGCCCATCTCCACACCCCTTCCTATCGCATCGCGTCGTACCACTCGCTTTAGTCGAAAGTCGTCCGCGAGATATCGTTCACCGGTCGTGCTTCACGACTTCAACGAATATGTGTATTCGGAGAGTGACGGCAATGGGTCAGAAGACGAATATGTTCCGTCACCTACTCTGGGTTCTAGAAAGCGACGCAGATCCGCTCGTTCCGCTCCCAGTGCCGCTGTTGCTTCGCCGCAAAAGCGGAGCGCTGAATATGCCAAACGACCTCGCCATTCCCCACATCCCCGCAATGTCCAGGCGACCTCGGGCATTATTCCTGCAACCCCGGTAGCGAAAAACAACCCCTGGGCATGTCCCTATTGCAAGTGGGTACAACGCAACCACCGCACCCCGGACCTCAAACGTCATATCCGTACTCACACTCGTCTCCAACGACCTGCACAATGGATTTGCTGCGGGGTTCCTGTAGAGGACGCAAAGAACTATAACCTCCCAGCGGACGCCAAGTCTTATGTCTGGGGGGGTGAGACGATGATTGGAGGCTGCTGCAAGGAGTTCAGTAGACGCGATGCTCTCAAGCGTCATCTCGACAACGACCATATCAGCTGCATAGGAAACTTTGCTGCGTTTGCCAGTATCTGTGAGGATGATTGATATTCAGATAAGCTTATCCACGTGGCGAGTAATGGCAGATTCATCGATAACATGCCCACCTAACCTCCGTTCGCAGACGTCTTTTTGTTTCCGATTGTATCTGTTACTTGGCGCAATTCCACATGTTAATCCGCTTTATCGCGGTGTTACCTTTGATCATGTCCTTTTTTTGTGTCGTAGTGGAGACGGCGTTACTATACCTTTCCAATATGTGGTGGAATGTACCATAGCACAGACAATGGACATTATAACGTGCCAAAAGTTTCGTGGGCTTGATCGGAGAACAACGCGGTCGACATGGAAGACGGTGGTTGTTACAAAGCCAGTTTTGGCAACACCAACCAACAAGTTGGCGCGACGCGTGGATCAACGAACCGCGTTACGAACGGGTGGTCAACAACTTCATTCCCCGCAGCGCTCGCCCATCGCGTGCGACGACCTACGATGCCTGCAACGGGCCCGAGTGGCCCAAGCAATCGTTTCTTTCTCGAACCCCAACGAGCATTGTTGACCCCCTCTGCCTCCCCCTCTCTGGGACCTCCAGACCGTCCCGCAAAACGACCTCGTCACAGAAGCACGCCATCCTCGTCCATATCCGCCACCCCGTCTACGTCGAACGAGTCAACATCCTCCGCAGATGTGAATTCCGCTCGCAGAGCATCTACCCTCCGCGTCCTTAACACTTGGGCCCAACTTGCTGAACGGCACAACAAACCGCTCGACGAAGACGATATCATCGATCTGCATAGCTGTACTATCATAAAGGACCGTGGCGCTGTCAAGAGTGCACCCGGGGACTATCACATCGGTCACTTTACTCAATTGGATAGTGACCAAGATTACCCCGACGCTGATCAGGACCAGGAGGATAGCGACCAAGATGACGATGACAACGAACTCAATGTACTTTCCCCTAGCGAGACTACTACTTACGACGGCCCTCCAATCTCGAAGAAAGAGCTACTCCGTGGTGTGCCACCTCTTTCGGCCACCACCGACGCGGAAGACCTCAGAGAGTTTTTGGCAGCAGAAAAGAAGAGGAGGGAGCTTGCAGGGGATGCAGAGGATGAAGAAGATATGTCTCCGGAGCAGCTGTCTGCTTTAAGGAAGGCACTGGAGGAACAATCACAGGAAAGGGAGACTGTGATCGCGAATCTAGCTCGGGACGTGGCGAGCGCGGAACATCACCTGGAACGTGAATCCGACACCACCCCTACGCGTCCTTCCACTCACGTTCCGCCGTTGGATGACGAGTCAGAGGACGAACTCGGTCTCTGGGCGCACGACGAATCTACGGCTGTTTACCCAGTTGCCCGAGGCGAGTCTGAGCAGGATGTGCATGAAGCAGACCGGGAAGTGATCGAGCTCACGGAGTCGGATTCGGACGAAGAATTTGAAGCACTGCTAACGCGCCCTCCTCGTTTCGCCCGGGTGACCCCTCTACCCATTCCAAATCCTAAAGAGGTCCAACAATCACTCCAATCCCCCCCAGACAGCGAGCGTGGAAGGTCCAAATATCGGTCGCGTCCCCACTCTCGAATGAAATCGACTGAGGTGATGTCCAAGTCTGAGGACCAACCTCGTTCAACCCCCGTGCCTCGGAAACCTGAGGTCATCCTCACTCACAAAAGGAAGTCGTCTCCCCCGAAAGAGACGGATACTTCCGACGATGGGAGGTCGGACCGGCAGGTAGTTGGTCGTTCCCCGGTGCGCAAAGGCAAAGGCAAGGAAACCCCGTCCTCGGTGCAAGATAGGCATAACGAAAAGACACCCAAGGCACTCGGAGTAGTGTCCCGGGTTCGAAAGCGAAAACGCATCACATCCTCTTCAACAAGCGGTATTCCCTTAGCACAGTCCCCAGGTGGGCATTTATCTGCTGCATCACCTCGCGTGTCTAAGCTTTGTATCGTCAAACTTTCATACAGCGGAGCCAAAGACCACCTTGCGAAGCCATGGAAGATCGACTTCCCCTTCTCAGAGCTCCACCACGCTCCCGCAACCGGATGGCCCCAAACCAACATTGACCAAGGACGTATCAACGCCTGGTGGGTCAATTTTCGAAGAGACCTTTCCGGTCACTTACCTTGTTTCCGTCCTAGTCCGATTCGAGCCTAGTACTGCAGGCTCTTCGCGCTCATTATCCTCGTTCTCTCCAGCATCCAAAATTCGACCGGCTACTTTATCTGGCCCAGGCCCAACTTACAGACCCCTTGAGCCTGAGTCAGGACAACCGGCCTCGCATGACCACAATCCAAACGGACCACTGCTTTCCGATCCATCCATCCCCATCACCCATCCTTACTCTCAGCGATACCCTTCTCATCCACCGTCTTTCTTCTTTTCTCCCGACCAGGGAACGCCTGGCCCGTCACTTCCTGTCTACCCACCACCTCCCATGGATCCCGTGCAAACTCAGCAGGCACAGTACCTTCTAGCACAAGCGATGCATCAACTTTCCTACCTTATATCCGCCACAATGCCTTCTTACGCTACGTATGCGTCTAATCCCGGACAACCGTGGCACCATCCTCCCCCACCTCCACCTTCACACGTTGCATGCAACACCCCTATTCATCCTCCTCACTTCCGTGGCACCTGCCATTACCACACGCCATCGTCGAGTAAATCTCGTTCCGGGTTGCCTCCATCGTCCCCAGTTCAATCCACAGTGTCTTCTCCAGTCGAAGAACGTGCCCGGAGTCGAGGGCGAAGTAAATCTCGGGGAAGACGAGTGTCGTTCAAGCTTGACAGCGATGAAGTGATTGGCAGTCGGGAGCATGACTTTGAACCTGAACTTCACCATACCGTGCAAAAGAATTGCAGACAAACAACCCTCGAAGTCCAACGAGGGAAGGAGAAAGGGAAGCCAACAGAAGAGTTCGACGACAACTCTCTACGGTTAGAAGAAGATCGAGGCAGACCTTCGCAGGAGGCTGCCAGGGGACGGACACCTGGGCCACCTAGTCATAAAAAATCTGATGTTTCACGGGGCAGGTCGCTCAGCCGTCGATAGCAGAGCATGATATCTATTACAGATCTTGTAGCGAGATACCTACATTGTTTTCCACTTTTTTGTCACTTTAGCATCCGACGCGACGAAAAGCTTGGACTGAGTTTGGCGTTCATGCTCAGATACACCTGCACTCACACATCTAAAGCAGCAATTGCCACTTCCAAGATGAACCGTATCACCAGTGCTGTACGAATACTCATTTTTTTGCTGGGTCAGAGGTCCGACGCCAAGTACTGGTAGGAATTGGCAAGCATTGTCAAGAGTGACAAAAAACCATGGCAAGGTAGTTGTTCATAAGGTCGCAGGACTTTGCTGCCCAACTGACGTGGATTTTCCGTGCAGACTATCTCGTTGTCGATGTCCGCGACAGTGATTGGAAGGGAGGAAACATCAAAGGATCATACAATCTCCCTTCCTTGAAATTTCAGTCTGGCGTGAATGAGCTTATCAGCAAGACCAAAGGTGTGCCTATGATAGTCTTTCACTGCAAATTCAGCCAAGAGCGGTGCGGATTTATTGCATTTTCTGAATCTAAATCATTCTGATTGACATGTACTGTTTGTAGCGGGCCTGTCGCTGCTGGGGTAAAATTTCCGACAAATTGTAGAGTTTGCCGTAGCTGAAGCACCGATGACAGCTTTACGACGCAAAACGAGCTCTCCAAGAAGCCGAGGAGTACAAGAATCAGCGAGTGTATGTTCTCCAGGGAGGATTCAATATGTTTGCAACTGCATTCAAGGTCACTTTTTTTTATCGTGTTGTGGTTAGGTGCTCATTGATCTACTATAGGACGACCCACTTCTGGTGGAGAACTGGGACGACAACGTAGTGATTTGGTAATACGTGTCAGCTGTAGAATGAGCGAGACGCGAGGCAGCTTCGACTCTACTGACCATAAGATCCGAAATCATCTTCAAACCCCCTCCGAAATTTCATCTTTAGGTTCTTTCTGCTTCACGAATCGCTTGGGCATCTCCTCTACCACCTTCCCCAGTCTCCTACGTTCAGCTTCCAAGTTCTTTTGGCAAACCGTCCTGGAATGAGTGAGCCATGGATCAACCGTTTCGCTGCGTAAACACATACCAGGTTCCTAGAGAAATGACCATGAAAGTTCCAACTGCCCAATTAGAGGCAATGAATGGGCCTGTGGTAGACAGTGAGAGCATGCACCATACAGCAATGACCTCAACCATACTGGTACTCATCGCTCGAATGAATCCTACACCAGCCCCGCTGGCAATCCCGCTCAGCAGACTGTTTCGTGCACAAGGCATTTCTCCGAGTCGCTGGAAGTCATCGGTAACCGATATTCGCTAGCTTCGCAGGTAGTTTAGCTTGCTGCCCCTCTGCGTACGTCAAGGCAAAACTCGAACCTTGAACGCGATCCAAACGTCTTGCCAGTAGTTACCAGTTGTCTCTGTCTTGTAAATTGGTCGTCGTGAACCTTCAGAGGGCTCTCTGGTCTCTGGTTGTCGATTCGAGGCAGCGTCACCAGATGCCATTGCGTGTCCCGCCTGGACGAGTAATTGTACCGTTGAAACCCGAGCTCATGTCGCGACTATTTCCTACACGTGACTTCAAGTCCCACACTTTGGAAGTTCGTTTGTCTCAATCATTCCTCTTAGATTGCATGATGCTAGTATAGGCATGCGGTTTCTTCTAAGCAATCTGCACACTAACTCTCCGCACCAGGTAGGGTTTCTTGGACGGTACGAAAATAGGACAGTGAAACATCTGCAACGCTGAATGTCGAACTGACACGGACTTGCGATAACCAAGACTTCGTCCCTCATGCAGTAGGTGGGAGCTGGAAAGAGGACTGTGGACGAGACCCCAAACCGACCTACAAAAGGTCTCTAGTCAGGTATTACCTGCACCGAAGCGTGAGATGCATACCGCCTCGTATATTTTTTCGATCCACTCCATGTTTGCGACCGAGTCCTCGGGGGTCATCCAGGAGTTGGGTGCTCGGCCTTTAACCTGGTCAACGAAGGCTTCCAGCTGATACCTGTATGTTGACCACCATTCCTCTCCTTTGAGGCCAGTGCTCGGGGGAAATTTGTATGCTTTCTCTGTTCGTACCTTCCTTCCAGCAGGGGACACTTTGATGATGTGGAAAATTACGGGCTGAGGGAAATTAAATAGCTCAACTGAGCCCTGTTCACATATCGCCCGCACGGATACATCGGGCCATCGAGGAATGAAACCGAGTAAGTAAGGTACCAAGAAATCGCATCTGATCGTGGCCGTGATGGGTTCCCTTCCAGAGCTCGAAGGGGGAAAAAGCAAAGCAGCCGAAGTCGCAGTGTCTATGCGGGCGTCTTTACGAAATCTGACGGCAGATGCAGAGACAACAGCGGTTGGGTTGCTCTTCGCCAAATAACGAACACAACTGAGGGGGTAACCTATCGCTCGATGTCAGACTTGCATTAGCTGTCGAAAAGTAAATCGATGCTTACATCCACAGTCCATCAGCGCGCCGCCCCCAATATCATAATTCATGCGGATGTTATCGTCAGTGACGAAACCCTTAGGGAAGCACAGAGCAGCATGAATTTCTTTTACAGTCCCTAACTCGCCGCTATCAATTATTTCTTTGACGCGCTGTATGGCAGGATGGAACCTGAGAAGCTGTCAGCTTCAACTCGTAACTTGAGTTCGTTTCGCATGACTCGCCTGTAATGAAAGGCCTCCAAGAGCGCGAGTCCTTTCTGGTTTGCAAACTCAAACATGCGCCGGGTTTCTTCCGCGGTGTTAGCGCTCGGCTTTTCAACTAAAACGTGCTTTCCGGCGGAGAGTGCCTTCATTGTCCATTCGTAATGCAATCCGTTGGGGAGCTGGAGATGTGAGGAGGTGGAGTCAGCGTATAAGTATAAAGCTCGAGACTCTACCGGATTGTAAATGACGTCAATTTCATGGTCATCCAGCAAGTCTTTGTTTATGCTATCAGTCAATAGAAGCCAAGGTTGCCAGATTATACTGATATACCATGATATCCATTTTGTCCCCCGTACCATTTCTTGATGCCGTATTTCTTTGCGAATTTCTCTGCTCTGTCGACGTCGCGGGCAGCAACCGCGTAGACCTCGACTTCAGGGTGGCTTTTAGCGGGTGTGATAAGAGCAAGAGGCGCGATCCTGGCGGCTCCCAAGATACCGAACTTTAGTGGAGCACCGTTGCTCGGCGCGCTGGCGGGTGTGGGTGGAGTGAGGAACGCCTTCTTCGAGAGGATATTGTCAGCTCTGCAGCAAGACTGCGCTCGTAACTCACAGCGTTGATCCGCTTGAAAACTCCAATGACCGATGCCATCGTTTGGAGTCACAGCAGTACCCGGCGTAAGAAGAGCCGTATGGGATCTGAGCCGTGTTTTTGGGCTTCATCCGGGTCGCCGATAGCGGCCACCCATGGATCTTTTCCCGCGAACTGTTAATAGATCTGGCATCTTCGTCCAATGAAACCCGGGTCCCGGATTCAGAGATAATACAAATTCAAGTTATGCATACTTACCTGATTGAAGTGCCAATATTTGTTGTTCACGTTGTTTCATGCGCTGTTGCATAGCATGCCAGTACGCAGCCGCCTTCAACTTTTGAGCGTAGACCATCATCGAAGTTCTGACTTTTCGGATTGACCAGGGCCAAGTCGGCAGAAAGCTTGCTCGATCCCTGCAGCTGGGAACAAGTACCCGCCAGCGGTTCAACAGCACATGAAATGATAGCTCCCGACTTGCAAGTACCACAACGACCTGGGAGGGGAACGTTCTAATCAAGCCACAAATTTCTAACTCGGAAACGTCGACTGCCAACTTGGTCGTAAGCCTTGCTTCCACGTGGAACAGGCTCAGGTTGTGCTAACTGTTTGTTAGACTCTTCCAATCACTGCAGCGTACGCGTGACAAGGGACAAACACTTTCCGCCGTTGTCGTGCCACGGTATTGGCATACCACCGACCGGCGGTGCCTTGACATTTTCAACCCGGC
>JBBPRV010001316.1:0-10565 GCA_038093235.1 Boletus harrisonii | reverse complement strand
GTGAATGTCATTTTTAGGGGTTTTTCCATAGAAAAGGGGGCCCGGGGGAACCAACCATCCCCGAACAAGGAAGAAGTGATTCAGAATGGAAGGTTTCATATGGGCCGACTACTACTGGAGAACGTTACCAGCATTCCACCGAACGTGCCAGTGATCGCTCGACAAAATAATTGGATTACCATCTATCCTTATCCTTTCCCGGTCATGGACACGTACTGCATATACTTATGAATGAGCCCCGCGATGACCGCCGGTACATCCTCAGATATCATACAAACTGTCCGATATTCGGACGGCCCACTCCCACATTGCACAGAATCTTTGACGACCCCCCCGCGCCCATCAGTGGAGATGATCACTACCAAGTAAATTTTTGGATAACCCTGATCGAACTTGAACATGTGCAACAGAGTGACCCGGAGCCCTCCGTACTGTGATTGATAGTATACCCAAATATCACTAACAACACGGCGTTAGTAACCCCGAGTAATATAAAATCTGACATCGGACAGCACCGCGCTCCGGCAGATTTTCTACTTACTGGGTGGGGTACGCAAACGAGAGTTCACAGAATTCGGTGTCTCCTGTATCATAAGGTCCGCGGATCGCACTCCCTATGATGCTTATAACGGGCTATCTTCGTGGCACTCGGAGTATGTGTGTCTCGGGCGAGTTTGACCCTTATCGCGGAGATAATTGTTGAGATCCATCAAGAACTCGATCCAGCAGACATCCCGCCAATATCTTGCGGCGTGCGGGCCCCACTGGCAAAAATCTGACTCGCTTTGATCCTACCATGTGCAGTAGTCGTTCTGGCTCGTTTTGAGGAAGAAGCCGGTTTGTAGGTTTCGGGATGCATTGGGGCATAGTATGTGGTGCACGTTGTACACATTGGATGGATGGTGCATGAAACAGCGTCACGGTGCCACGGTGGGCCCAGTGTTTCCGGCAAAATTATCCTGGGCTCGCCAATTCTCTGTCACTCATAGAGTCCTTGCATTGATTTGGTATAATGAGCCATTACAAGCATCATATGGAGTTAAGTCAATGTATATACGAACCCAAGATCGTGAATGAATCAAACAAATATAGTACGAAATAAAGATATCCAGATGGCGGCAAACCCGGAGATACTGGCGCGCCACGGATGGGTATAAAGTCGGCACTGGAAAGTCTAGGAATAGCATATAGTGATAAAACTTTCGTCAAGCAAATCAAACCATCGTCCTATCAATTCAAATTCTATCCTTGAACGCCCACATTGGTGCTATGAGGCTAGATGATTCAACGATAGCCATGACCGCGTCTTCAAGATCGTTTTAGGACGGAACCAATTCTTGAAAGAAAGAGACAGCATACCTAGAACCGGTCGGCCTCGGGTGGCCCGAAGCACGGGGTGGCATTGCATACTGGTGATAACTTGATGTCTGCGTTTCATGGTGTTGGCCCGAATGAAGACAGAATAATTTCTTGAAGAACGAGGAGACGCCGCCAGATTGATGTGCTTGTGACCCTCTAAAGTCCCGGTAGGATGATGGCAACTGATCCATTTGGCCGCGAGGTATGAGACTGAGCTGTGATCAGATTGAGTCATTCAGAGGTGGATTCAAGCTTCTTACCTGGATTTCAGATTGAGCAGACAGCCAGGCATGGTAGCTTAACAGCAGGGAATTCGTTGTCTACGTCGTGTACAATCAGTTTTACCCACCGAACACCCCCACAGTAACTGCGAACCTATGTAAGAATTCGAAGTCGAAGTGTGGACCTAGCTGCTTCAAGCTTAGGTTCAAGAGCGAGTAAGAAGAGGTTCAGGCTGAGGAAAGGAAAAAAGAGGTTTTTAAAGTCTAAACGATTAGCTGTGCATTTTCTGAGGAAATATGGATCATCCTGCGTGTTGTAAAAGCTCTACAGGAGCTGCCATTTGCTGAGGTATAGTAGGGTGGAGGCTGTGGATATGACACCGCCATTGCCCGTGGCGTAATCGTTGATACCTGAGGCAAAGTCGGATCGGATGAGGTGACAACAAATTGATAACTCGGGTTGCTGCAAACTCATTCGCTCGAATAAGCGACGGGTTTGTTTCAACGCGTCTATCGACTGCAACCTCTTTTAGGGATCACATTGCATTTCCTTTCTTGTCGGCGATTACATAATTATCATAATTATCATAGCTAAGGTTTTCTTCCTAGTAGTTTGTCTCCACAGGATTGCCAATCGGACACACATCAGATCTCCAAGTGGGTACGGTAAGCGCCCGCCCCACGTGCATTGGCCATATATATGGCTTGGCCTTGAACTCTCCCCCTCCATAATGTTGACATCCGAGTCTCCGACATGCAAGCCAACACTCAAGGACACAAGACCACGTCGCCTTGTACGCTCAACCCTGTGACTTCGTTGAACCCCTTGCGGTATGGCAACTCCGGGTGGTGAGCAGACATGACTGCTGCGTCAACAAATGACCATTAATCTTCTCCTATATTTTAGCGCTCAGCTCTGTCCTCGGGTTATTACCCGAGGTCCAATCTCACATAGCAGGTCAGTCCAAAGCACCGTGGAACCTAGCACCCGGAATCCCATCTGACACGCTGGCTGAAACAAGGACGTCGTCGACCACAAAGTGGCAGCGCGTTGTACAGCCAGAGGGACAGCCATACTTTGTCCTAACCGACAAATTCGCTTTCGCTGTTGTTACTGAGGCGAACATTGAGGATGCACAGACACAACGTCGAATTCTCGAGTGTATAGCGGCAGCAAACAAGGAATTGTACTCCCATGATATCAAATTTCCTCCTCGATGCGAACTCTTCTTGGACTTGAGAGCCGACCACGCGGTCTGCAATTACTACTTCGTTGATCACATCGGAAAAGTGCTGTTCTGGCTCGACGATCTGTGTACCGAATTACTTGATATCCCTGCAGCTGCGTCTGATTCGCATTTGGGTGCGTTCCATACATGCTGATGCCTTCGTTACGTCTCACACTCGGACAGAAACCGAGCTGGAGCGACTGTATTGGGTGCATGTCGAAAATTTCCCAATGCATCACGTCCACGATCAGCAATTTTCTCAAATGGTGGATGACCTTTACAACATCATTTCTCATGGTCAAGCAGGTAAGACGTATCGTAGCTGTTCGGTTTAGTTAAACCGGCTGACCGTAGACTCACAGACAGATTGACGTCAAAAACCTCGACGTTCCTCTTTAGGGCAGACGTTTGCAGGGAGTTTTTAGAGATGCTGTCCAGGAAGAGAGGTGGGTCAACCCTGTTCGATCCTGGACTCCTTTAAACATCACGAGTGCGCCATAGAACAGCACGTGGATGGATATACTCTCTGTTACGCCGGTAAGAAAAAACTGAACCTCCTTGTCTGTTTCTGATTTTGCTATACTAGCGCGTCTCGCTGGTGCCATAGGCATGTTTTGCAGTCTGTAATGGGATACATGGCGCTAAACACTCATTTGCAGCGCATCATCGGTTTATTACCTTTTATGGACAACAACCCGCCCAGTTGGACAGATTACAGGAAATGTTCCCTACCGACGTCATCCAACACAAATGGTTGGTGACCGTGGCTAATGTGCCAATGTGGGGTATCCCTCTACATTACACTAACCTCCTAGATGACCTATACGCGAACGAACTAGTATATCCAGAGCAATGGACGAGCTTCATGTCTATCTGCCTCGCTGATTGGACAACCAGTTTATCATGGGTACGCTGGCGTATTGATCCCGAGGTTGACATTTTTGACATTTGAATGTAGAGCCTTCCAGTGTTCATGTAAGTCAAAGGATACTTTTTATGCCACGGGGGTCTCAAAAAAAAAAAACTCAGAGCCAGTATTATCCTTGCCAACGCGCGCGGTGTTACGATGTCCGCGTCGATCCCAGCAGTTTTCTCTTGCGCAGTCAGCATTGCCTCCGCATCTTGCCTCCACCTCAGACACCAGCCACTTGCGGAATCAAGCGCTTCCGTTGGCGTTCGTCGTTTCCCCGTTTATGGCTTGCTCCCTGCGGCTGACTTGCCCCTAGGCTCGCTACCTCCGTTCCGCCAAATCAAGCACTGTCGGGTTCCTTCCCTTATCGGTCGCGTTCAGTCTCCCGAGGGCAAGCTACCTGTGGAGCATAGGTTTCCTAATAGCCCAATTCCTCCTCGTTGCGTCCCAGAGCGTCAGCAAACTGGTCGCATTGGCCGCTGCCTGTGGCATTACTGCGATACTGATGTTTATGCTGTTCGTAATACACCCGGAAGGCGCGAGCATTGTGTCGCTTTTCCAGTCCCTCACGTCGTTATGTATCCCACGTTTGTATGCTCCGGACGCTCGCCGTGACGAGCCAATGGTTTAGATGTGCACCTATTCACAGCAGTTTTAGGACTGTGGGAAGAGGTCTTGTTGTATGCATAGAGGCGTGTCTTGTTCGAACCATGTTCAACCGCCCCAAGTACTGTAGGAATATGTATTGTGATATTTGGTCCCCACTCCCAAGGATGTGATCAAGTCTGATTGACCACTGGTAAGGTATAGGCATGCAATAGCCAGCTCTACAAAATGGATATATACGCAAGAAAGTCGAAAGTATGCTAAGGATCACAATCAAGGAAGGGGTGTGTGGTCCAAAAATATGATCAACGAATCAAAATCCGCCGAGACTGATCTCACTTCGGTTGGAAGGCGTGCGTGACGTAAGCGGAGGCGGAGGGACGAGGTGATTGGCGCTGGATCCACCCTCTTTTGAGCGACATTCCCGAGCATAGGCTTGTCGCACGTAAGCATAGCGCTGAAAGTGATTGAGCGTTTGGAGAAATATCACTCCGACCTGTGACCCAAGGAAGATGCGTGAGTTGCCGTGCGGTGTACAGGAATGAACTAGATTACCGGGTGTGCTCTCAACTCGTTGAAAATGTCCACCGTTGCTTCTCGCACAGAATCGTGCTGATGGAATAAGCAAAAGCTGAGAGGCAGTAGTCCTCCAACATGAGGGGCCGTATGCGCCAACAGCTACCTGATGAACGCCAATTAAACTTCCTTCTTGTATTGTCCAGTAGACAAAGAACGGCATACCTCGACGACCTGTTCGTATGACCGGACATTCTCCGAGATGGTGCGGACGATCAGCTCGGCCTCGGAGTCAGGAAGATTTTTTGCAAGGCGGAGGCGGGAAAGTTGATGCATGAGATCGAACCCTTGGATCGCGTCCGTGACGCGATACTTTTGAAAGTCCTGTCCCTCTGTAAGATATCGTCGGGATGAAATATTCATCACATGGCACGTACGATCGTGCAGTACTGATAGGTCTTTGTCCTTTGCCAACCTTCGATACGGCTTGCGTTGGTGGCCAATTCTCTGACCGCAAGGACTTCGTCTGGAAATACACCGCCGCTCCAAAGTATTCCTTCAGTGAAAGTAACACTCGCGAACCCCAAGGTAGTTGATCCAGTCGCTACTTCCTCGTACTTCGATGCAAGCCGCACGAATCCTTTCACGTGTTACCTCACCAGCGTCTCACCAAAGTGTGACGTGATGGTAAAAATGAGCTGGAAAACACGGCCAATCAATTTCCGCGCTTTCCACCGTCAAGAGAGCACGTACGTCTTCGATGAACAAATCATCCAAACTATCAGGCCGTGCTGCAAAATCCGATTATTGGTTGGATTGAGCCCCGTCACGCGTGGCTATCCGTGCAATTTCTTCTTCGCTCGCCACCGAGTTTTCAGCACGAACCACGCTTGAGTGAGCGACTAGGGGAACGATGACGGGAGGTGTGGCGGCTACGGGGAAAGAGATATGGATGTCCTTGGAGACCACTACTTGACCAGTCCCAATGTCCATCAGCAGGTCCCATGATCCCGATGTCTCAAATATCGGATTCGTGACGCCTGCAATGTATGCTGGTCTATAGATCCACATGCCATCAGAGTCCGTTCGCACTCTCGAGCAACGCCCCAACTTACGTCACCCCCCGCCAACCCAGCATATGGAAATGCGCGTTCGATGAAACCCCTCAGGATCGTTCCACATCCTGAACCCAATGCACATGCTGACAACACGTAGTTGGCCACTTGACCTGCGGGTATGTTATGACCTAAAGAGGATAGGCTTTCCAGTGACGAGTGCATTGAAGAGAATTATTATGGGATGAGTAAGTTATCCATTTATGTGTAAGTGCGGATGGTGTGATCCAGAAACGGTCACAATCAGTGCAGAGAATGTTTGTATTACTGTAACTGAATTGAGGAATACTGGGGTATATGCAAGGTGTCAGTCCACGCCAGGCGAAGTAGAGGAATAGTCGTGAACTGACATCACCGACTTCCTCGGGAAACGTGGCAAGGGGGAGCTTGATGGGTAACTGATGACCTTTGTAGGCTATGGTCGTTTGGAAAAAATGGGTATCTTTGGATAATCCAGAGCGCAAATGTGGGTCCGAGGTCGTGGGTATCGCGCCGTTGTAGGCGTTTTGCTCTCGAGCGAAACCATGCGATGATGATGAGGATGATGCGTTAGTCGACCTGCGGCCCCGATTGGCTTGGGTGGCAAGGGCCAAGCTGCCTGGACCACCTCCAGTCGCAACGCCAACCTGATTGTCTACAATGACGCTTTCATCGCCAACCCAGACCGCACTCCCACCCAGGGAGAAGGACGAACCGGACGGAGAGGACGAGCTGGGTAGGTGCGGATGAGAACTGGCGACACTACTCTCGGTCATGGAGCGTTCGCGCGTGCCCTCACCAGGAGGATGACGTCGAGTAAGTATACCGTCCCCGCTGGAATGCGATCCCGTGGACGAGGTGGTCTTGTGTTGCGGCTTTCCGTGAGCGCCATTCGAGTTGGGTCTACGATCGGGAATCTTTGGGGAGGAAAACGTTTTGCCAAAGACGTCTTTGCGCTCGGATGCGCGCATGACGAGCTTTTCATATCGGGTTAGTTCAGGGGCACCGGTGACGTCCATGGAGTTGATGGCATCAAACGGGCGGGCCAGACAGTCCTGTGAAGGGCTGGCAAACTTGTAGTCATCCAAGGCGAGTAGGAGGACGGGCTGTCGTTAGGGTGAGTGGAGGAGACGGAAAGACGGCGGCGATACTCGCCTTGAAGATCTGAATGAACGGATGGCGCGTGCAAATGGCCATCGCTTTGACAACGGCACCCCTGCGAACACGGGACGAGCCGGGTCAGAGAACTCAGTGGTAGATGTGGCTGGTTGGGATCGGATGAGCATGTACCTCCGAGCCGTCTTGTCGTGCTTTGTGCGGACCAGGTTCAGCACGTATATGAGCTCTGGGTGGCCGTCTGAGAGATCATCGAAGAATCGGATTCAGAAGTCTCGAGGGCGAGAAGGGGCGATATGGTGTTGAATGGGGTCTGGTTGAGGAAGAATATGGTCCAGTCTTCGAGGTGTCGCTCAGCACCATCGGGGAGCATCAGGTTGGCGAGGCTATCGGCTGCAGGCGGTCAGTCGCAGGGATTGGATGGGAGGTGTTTGGACAATTTGGTGCGATCACATGTCGCGCACGCTGATGGCGGTCTACCTAGGTCCTAGGTGGTACCATACCTGATGAAGTTTGAACACAACCTCAGGCTATAACGGGTGGTCTTCGCGGCGCTCGGAGCGTTTGTCTCGGTCGAGGGCGAATTTGACCAAGGCTTATCGCGAAGATAACTATTGAGATCCATCGAGAACTCGAATCCAGCAGACATCCCGCCAATAACTTGCTGCATACGGGCCCCACTGGCAAAAATCTGACCCGCTTTGATCCCACCATGTGCAGTAGTTGTTCTGGCTCGTTTGGAGAAAGAGATCGGTTTGTAGGTTTCGTGGGGTGGTGCACGTTGTCACACATTGGATGGATGGTGCATGAAACAGCGTCAGTGACTCGGACGGTGGGCTCAGTGTTTCCGGCAAAAATATCCAAGGCTCGCCAATTCTCTGTCACTCATAAAGTCCTTGCGTTGATTTGGTATAATGGGCCGTTACAAGAATCATATGCAGTTAAATCAATGTATAAGAATACTAGTACGAACCCAAGATCGTGAATGAATCAAACAAATATAGTACGAGATAAATGATGTCCAGATGACGGCGCACCACGGATGAGTGTAAAGTTGGCACTGCCAGTGGAACGTCTAGGAATAGCATATAGTTATGAAACCTTCGTCAACGCAAATCAAACCATCGTCCTATCAATTTCAGTTCTTGAACGCCCACGCTGGTGCTATGAGGCTAGACGATTCAGCGATGGCCATGAGCATGTCTTCGGGATCGTTTTAGGACGGAACCAATTCTCGAAAGAGACAGCATACCTATAACCGGTCGGACTCAAGTGGCCCGAAGCACGGAGTGGCGCTGTACGGTACTGGTGATAAATTGACGGCTGCATTTCGTGATGCTCAGGCTGGCCCGAATGAAGACAAAATAATTTCTTGAAGAACGAGGAAATACCGCCTGATCGATGTTCTTGTGGCCGTCTGGGGCCCCGGCCAGATGATGGCAAATGAGTCATTGGGCTGCGAGGTATGAGGCTGACTGATGATCAATTTGAGTCATTCAGAGGTGGGTTCGAGCTTCTTACCTAGATCTCGGATTGACCAGCTCCGATAGAAAGCCAGGCATGGTAGCTTAATAGCAGGGAATTTGTTGGCTACGTCGTGTACGGTCAGTTTTACCCACCGAACGCCCCCACAGTAGCTGCGAACCTATGTAAGATTTCGAAGTCAAAGTGTGCACCAGCTGCTTCAAGCTTAGGTTCGAGAGCGAGTAAGTTGAGGTTCACGAGAGGAAAAAAGAGGTTTTTAGAGTCTAAACGACTAGCTGTGCATTTTCTGAGGAAATATGGATCATCCAGCGTGTTGTAAAAGCTCTACAGGAGCTACCGTCGTATTTGCTGAGGTGTAGCCTGTGCTATAGGGAGGCTGTGGATATGACACCATTGCCCGTGGCGTCCAATCGCTGACCCAAACACGTTACACATGTAGGAATTAGCACAACTTTGTGGGCAGACCTTGCTGAGATTCTCAAGGAAACGTCGCGATGTCAGTAAACGTCAAGAAGCGGAACGAATACAAATGTGACACAGGCATGTGCATGAGCTACCAACAAGTCTCACGAATCACTTCTTTTTAGCTTCTCTTCCTGTGTACTTCTTCTGGTCGGGGGGCCTTCAAGATAGAATCCTCAGTCATACCGAGCCACGAGTATGATGGAAAGCAACTGACTTGTGGGTCCCGCTATTGTCCGTCCGGATGTGCTTTCCGGATGTATTGTGCGCACTGGATCTGAGCAAGAACAATGAAACTCGATTTGTCAGGACAACATCACGAAGTAACAAACTCTTTGTGATCTGTGTGTCTTGTTGCATGTTCATCTGCCTTTCCGCGCTTAATAAATCTTTCGGAGCTGATGAGAATGGTACATTCATCTGCCAGCTCAACATAATATCACTAAGAATAAACAGACAGACCTTCCGCCAGATGGTTGGGTTCCACTCTCCTCCTGGTCAGACTGGGGAGAATAACCATCGGAATCGTTACCATCGATGCGTGCTGTCGCCGGTTCTCTGATCGACTCGGTTTCAACGGGCCGGATAGATCTGAAGCTTGAACGCGAACTTACTTGCGACGCTCGCTTGAATTGGATTGAACTTCCCTAGCAGCCGCCATCGAAGTCAGAATGTTCAGCAGGTGATGTAGTGTGTAGTGCAAGGTTCTGGCCCACAAGGACACCTTTTATGAGTCTAGGATATGCCTCATGGTCAACTTCTTGATCCCACGACCAAGCGGCTACGTTGGCAGAGTTGAAATAGGATGAACATGTGTTCTCTTAATGACGCTGAAGATAACAACGATGGCTTGATAACGAACCTTACTCTGAACCAGACCCTGCCTTGGCTGTAAACTTTGGGCGTCGTAGACGCAGGAGTACTGTATTCTGATATCGCAAGCGAAGCTGATCAAACGTTTCTTCTCTCCGACTGCCTTGATCAGCCTGAGCTTTGGAAGGAGTAGGTCCTACAACAGAAGGTTTACCGCAAAACTCGTTCGAACAAGCGATGGGTTTGTTTCGACGATAGCATCACAAACATTGCAAAATTGTCACAGAGTATATCGTCGGTAAAGCTATCCGAGATGGTGTCATCGACGGTCGGATCGTCCATGAGAAAGGTTGGATGGAGTGCGAAGGGAGGAAGAACGGGTACGGTCTGAAGTCAACACTATTGTCTGGAGTTGCATAATCAGAGCGTCAAGGTGAGGGTCGCAAGCTGTTGGTGCTCTGTTCTGTTTTCACTATTTTCCCTGACCACCACGAACTTTGTGAACTTAACTTAACTTTTTCTTGCTATGCGTTACCCACTTAATGCACACCGGAAGGAACTTGTGGCTACGGAGGGAGCGCGAGAGTGTGAAAAGAAGCTCGCCAAGCTTAGGAAATTCAAGAGGGGGATCTAGGCTCTAGAACGCGACGAAGGTCTGGGCGATTTCTAAAAGTGAATTGTAGTCGCAGTGTCTTGTCTATCGCGCCCCCAAGTCACAAATTCTCTCCGTTGTGCCTGTATCTCAAATCACACG
>JBBPRV010001315.1:0-10567 GCA_038093235.1 Boletus harrisonii | reverse complement strand
AATTCCCTTAAACCTTGATGCTATAGACAGCCAATGGCAAGTACTTTATTTCATACACTAACATAATGACAGTCCAGGTTAGGATTGTTGCAGGATATCAGCTTTAGCTGAAAATGTGCAAACATGCGGACAGTTTTTTGAGCCACTGTACATATAGGGAATTGGGAATAGAGCATTAGACATTGTTCCAGTTGAACTGGATAGCAACAACCCAATCAGATTGAGACAGATTGGAATGGATACATACATAATATAACAGGATCCACTCAGATGGACACAGGATAGGATAGAAGTCTTGAGGTACACACAGAGGGGCCTAGAAGATACCTAGAAAGGGGATAAAAATCCTTATTCAAATGTAGGGAGCCTTTGGCTCCTATAGCAGACCAGAATATAGGTTGGTAAAAGGCATCTACAGAAGTCAGTTGTCTCCATCAATATGAAAACAGATTCTACACACCACAAATATGCATTATCAACTGGGCCTTGAATAATACAGTATTGTGTGCAATCACACCATCAAGTGTAATGACAGGATGGAAGTTGAGTAGCACACCCCACATTCAAAGAATCACTGGCCACAGCAATGTTGTCCCTTAAGTGATCACCCATTTGGGCACAAAGACATGTACTAGTCATTCGCAACTTTGTTGACAAACAGTAGCATGTTTGCATCTGGTGCTTCTGTGCCAATGTGATTTATGTAGTGCACATGCAACTCCTTGCTCTGCTCAGTGGCAGAGAAAGAGAAAGAGATTGTTTTTCATGTGAACTGGAGGTGCTGCAGTGCACAGGAAAGGGTAGAGACTGTAGCATACACATGGTGCTTCTCCCACACTCATGTTGAAGTTCATTGAGATAGATGGTGTTCAAGTTGCAGTGCTCAGCTACATTTTAAATGAGCAAAACATCTGTTGTGCTGAGAATGCAATGGCATCCAGTGATGTTGGAATATATGTAAGGGTTGTAGACAATGCCAAATCAGCTGTAGAAGTTGAGAGTCTTGTATACAAGTGCTTTCTTGACATCAAGAAGGTGACAGATATCTTTGACAGTGTATCCATCTTGCAATAGGGCAGGGATATGGAGTTTTGTGTCATTGGATATGATGTGGACTGGCATGGGTGATGGGGTGGAGGGAAAGCAGCATGACAGGAAATTTGCCCACCAAGTTGACTCAGCTGAGTTCAGGACCCTGCTTCAGCAGTTTCCAATGGTCAAATTAGTAGATAGAAGACCATCAAGTGGCAATATGGTCCCCTTTCCCTGCCCTCCTTCCATTGTCAAACTATGTTGGGCAGGCACAGTGAGGTGCCACCCCTGTCACCCATCGTGGTCGTGTGCCCTGCTGCCGTGTGCCCCTCCTACCCATGTCAAAATGCATTGGGTGGCCACTCTCACTGCATGCACCTGCCCTGACCCTCGCCACATGTGCTGCCCCTGCCCCATTCATCACCACCACCCTGCCCACACTTATCCCTACCATCAAAATACATCGGGCAGTCACCCTCTCCACACATGCCTGCCCCACCCCACTCCCTTTCATCACCACCATGTGCATCTGCTCACCTGCCCTACCATCGCTCATCCCTACCTGCATCAAATTGTGTCAGGCAGCCACCCTCGCATCACACGCACTCTGGGCTATCCACCCTCACCCTCAAATGCACACAAATGCATATACACATGCAGATTGTTCTTAATCACTGTTTAGTAGTTGCAGAAGTTTTGACGTAGCTCTTTGCTCAGGGTACTGCCACATCAATGGCAGTGGGGCACACAGCGACCAACTCATCACAATTGATGAGTACAATATACTGAATAGTGAAAAGTTTATCTTTTTGCTGACTACCTGCACTGGAGGTCTTGGCATTAACTTGACAACTGCGGACATTGTCATTCTCTATGATAGTGATTGGTGAATCTTTTAATGTCAATCAAAGAATATAGAACATGCTGACTGGAGGTGCAGGAATCCCCAAGCCAACTTGCAGGCTATGGATCATACTCACCAAATCAGACAGAAAATTATCAAGCATACTGCTGATGATCCCCTTGTCTCCGATGCCATCAAGGCTTTGACCAATGGCAATTTGCTTTTCCCTCATGCCACTCCCAAGGACTGGACATTCATTGATAGCACCCTTTACTTCAAGGGGCATCTATATGTTCCTGAACCTGCCCACCAGGACCTTGTCCATTCTCTCCATGATTCACCTGTTGGGGGTGATGAAGGGTATTTCTGCACTGTTCACCTCATTCAACATGATTATTGGTGGCCTGGTCTGACCACCTTTGTTTGCCGCTTTGTTGCTGGTTGTGCTATTTGCCAGTCCAACAAGGTCAACACTCATCTGGTGGCACCTGGTCTTTGTCCCATCTCCTCTTTGGCGAGTTGGCCCTTTCAGCAGATTTCCTGTGATATGATTACCAATCTCCCCCTATCCTCTGGTTTTGATTCTGTGCTGGTTGTGGTAGACCATGGGCTTACTAAGGGGGTGATTTTCATCCCTTGTAACAAAGCTATTGATGCAGCAGGGATAGCATCCCTCTTTTTCAAACATGTCTTTTGCCAATTTGGACTCCATAACAAGGTCATCTCTGATTGTGGTCCTCAATTTGTTTATGCCTTTGCCAAGGAGCTCACCTGACTCCTATTCTACGACGTCACTCTTCTCCACTGCCTATCATCCTCAGACTGACAGAGAGTCTGAGCAAGTTAACCAAGAACTTGAAATGTATCTCCATATCTTCTGTCAAGGGAATGCCATGAAGTGGGCTGAATTCTTGCCTATGGCCAAGTTTTCCCACAATTCTGCTGTCCACTCTGTTACCAACATTACTCCATTCTCTTTGATGTATGGGTATGAACCCCATGCATATCTCCTGATTGGCACCACCTTTCTTCCTGCCCTGGAAAAACAATTAGAGATCCTAGACACTGCATGAAAGGAGGCCACCACTGCTCATGCTAAGGCTGCCCAGACCATCAAGGAACAGATTGGAATGAAGTTTACCCCATGGAAAGTAGGAGATAAAGTCTGGCTCAACTCTCAAAACCTTAAATTCAACTTCCCTTCTCACAAGCTTTTTCACTGTGAAGGACCATTCAAAATTGATCCAATAATCTCTCCTTGTGCCTATAAACTCCATCTTCCTTCTACTTGGAAGAAGATTCATAATGTCTTCCATACCTCCCTCCTTTCAACTTTCACTGAAATGAATGAACATGGACCAAACTTCTTTAACCCTCCTTCCGAGATAATCAAAGGAAAAGAAGAATATGAAATTGAGACATTCATTCTCATCAAGGATCTCCTGGTCACTGCCAATTTCTCATCTCATAGAAAGGCTACTCTCATGCTAAGGATACTTGGGAACCTGAGTCACATCTTTTCCATGTGAAATACATGCTGAAAGCTTATAAACTCTCTTGACCAAAGGAGTTTGCTATGGTAACCTCCCCCTAATTATCCTCATTGTCATCTCCACCGGCTCTGCCCCATCTGCCTCCTCTGCCTCCCCAGCTGCCGGTCACCGTGTCTTCCCAGTCCATGTTCTGATTGTTCGAGAGGCAGAAAATCTTCCTCTGCTCCAGCTGACCCATGTCTTCCCATCCCTTCTTTCCATTGTGAATCCAATGGGGGTTATATGCTGTAACCTCAAAGGATTTCCCTACTGTTCACTCTTTTAGCTCACTCTCTTGCCGTTAGCAGCTAACTTACAAAACTGCCCACATACCACAATGGACACTTGTCGAACCAACACTCATTCCTGAAGGTCTAGGATCATCCATGTTAAGACCAATATGGCCAATATGGCCAATGAAGCCAGACATAAGGTAGAAAAAGAAATAGTAAGGAGGAGAAGGCCATACATTGGGTTTCACTAAAGTCCTCACGACTCATCACTCACCTTTTTATCTCCTCGCTCCTTCCTTCTATCTCCACCTTGCTGTGGTTCTGCAGCTCTGCAGTTGTGCAGTCCCAACTTTATCTGTCTCTGATTTGATCTGAAGAAGCTCTCAGAACTCAGCTCCTTCATGCTTCTTTCCACCTCTGCTCCATCCATTTTCTTCTGATTTCCTGATTTGCCTTTACCTTGGGTATTTAACACCCAGGAACTCCACCAAATTCCCACTCCTTTTGATATGTTTCACATCTCTATCCCAGTTGTTCCTTCTTCAATTCCTCTCTATTTGGATCATCTTCCTCTCTGTGAATGGCATGTTGTCTTTACGTCAGTCCTTGAAGACCCATCAGTGCTCCTCCCCATTGAGCAGCTACTGGAATTCAGGGACAGACAGATGTTTTCCCCCAGCCTCATCCAACTCTACCACAACTACTCCTGTGGTCGCCTCCATTTGGCAGCATCCTCTGGCCTCGCCACTGAGGATGCACAGTAATAGAACAACAGACTCACTGGACAATGATATGAGGTCTTACAGCTCCTTTCCATCACCAACTTCTCCCGGTTCTTCCAGTTCGTCCCACAGGAGGTCTTGCAGTGAATCCACTTCAAGAGATCAGCCTCGTCTTCCAAGCCAGGAACTCACTCTTCTGAGCCTACTCTGAACCTTGACTCTGGAGTTACTACTGCAGTCACCTCAGTGCAGGAAGTCCCCACTCTGCCATAGAGCTCCATCCCAGTTCCACCCCCATTTCCAAGACAATGAAATCTGATTAGTTCTCCGAGCTTGACTTCTCTGAATTGGCTGACACCATCCAATCTGTCTTCCAATCTCATTCCACTGCCACTGACCTCAGTCCCACTGTTGTCTGAGGGGTGTCACTCCCTCAATGTCACAATTGAGCAGCTGCTTGCTGCTTCGTCTGTAACAGCACTGGTCACTTGCGTCCCTCCTGCCCATCTTATCAATGCCCCTACTGTTGAGCATTTGCACCTGGACATATTCAATCCTCCTGTCCAGTCTACTGCTCTTGCATTACAGCAGTTTTCAAAAGTTTGTGGAATCTGACCAAATTGTTTGTGTTTTTGGGCCATCATGTGTCATCACGTGTTCAGGACCCCAAGTGTAACCTGGCTATGTGTCAGTACTACTAGCAGCTTTTTTTTCACATCACCATGCCATCGCCATCCCCAACACCAGAACCCGAGGAGAACTTAGAAATCGAACAGGTATTCTCTGTGTCGCTGATTGTCTATTCCAAGGTCAAGAAAATACTTTGAGGTAAAGCTACCTTGAAGGAGGAGAAGACAATGAAAATGAAGGAACTTTTGTTCGCTATCAAGTCCTCGAACTATACCAATTTTTTGCAGAGTATGCTTGAAAAGCATGGCCAGGACAACTATGAGGTCACCACAAAGAAACACTATCCATTTAGATACACTTTACCGAAGATAAAAGGGTATGTTTCTATTTATTCATTGCCCAACTCAGACTCATGGTGAATATAGACAACATGTTGCGGATGCGATCAATGTCGATAATGTTGCCGACTACAAGGAAATGGTGATGAAAATCGATGAAAGCAATCCAGTGGTCATCAAAATCCTCATCGACGTGTGAGACATTCAGAAGCTGCCCCGAGCACATTCTAGCTCTGAGGGCACAGCCTTGGAAACGTCTCCCAAAGCCGTTTGTTTATTTTTTATCCTATATACAATGTATCTAACGATTGTCTAGGATAAATCCGATACTACAAAAGCTGACTTGGATAGCCACTTGGGTCAGTGGTGTATCATGCTTGAGCAAAGGTACAAAAATGAGCATGACAACGGGCTCACATACATTGGGCCTTTTGGACCTATGTATGCCTCTGACGGGGCCAATGATCCTTGATTGGGCTCGTGGGCTCGAGGCTGGTCAAGCTACCCTACATGTCCCACCCAATATTGACTCATTCAACCCTGCAAATAAAGCCTTGATCATCCATGCAAAGAGACTGCGGCAGCCACAGCAGCCACCCCCAACACCTGCTGCTGACATCAACTCCTTAGCATCTGTCCTTCTGATTCAAGCCATCATGAAATTGGGGCTATTTCCTTCCACTGTCAGTCCAGATGTCATGACTCCAGCGAGCCCATCTATGCCAACTCCTCAGACACTGACTCAGCAAAGGACCACTCCCAGATTAGACCTCATTCCATCTCCGTCCCACTTGACGTACTACCTCAAGTATGCCGAGACTCACCTTGGTGTCTGTCATGCACTAAATTACAAGAGCTCGCTGGAACTCGATGGTATTGGTCCAGACATCCTTCCAGATGTCAACGACAAGCTTCTTGCTAGTCTCGGCATTTCCACAGGTGATGTCATTCGCTTGAAGAATGGGAGTACAGCATGGTGGAATGGACCTGAGGCGAAGCGAAAATGAAGCAATACGGTGACATCAGATTCTAGTGATGGTTGGGCCAGTGAGGAGCCATCGGTGAAGAAAGTATTCTATAAGAAGAAATTTCACACCAGAGGTGGCATGACATTCAGTGGGCTGCCAATGTGAGCTGACGATGGTGATCTTTCGGCAAACTGGGGCTATGATCTTTCTTATTTTTATGACTCGCAGAAGCAGTGGCTTCCTGTCCTGCATGGCTTTGCCATTGATGAAGATGATGAACCCTCGCAGCTTGGTTTTATGTATGTAGTAGCTAGCTCAAGTAGTTGGACCTTGGCACATAATGAACTGAAAACATTGCGCGTATATCAACTATATCAAAAATGGATGCAACAACAGTACAAATCCAATATGCTATACAATGTACCCAGATGCAAAATACCCCTCTGCTTTATCAGGGGTGATGTTCTGACAAGCCCGAACAATAGACATTACAGACACATCTTCAGACACATGCCGACGGAGGTAAGCCTTGATTGATGAAAATGCTTGCTCAATGGGATTGTAGTTGGGTGAGTATGGCAGGAGGTAAATAAGCTTGCAGACTATACATGTATGTCAGCGGTGATATTCTGTATATGAGCCACACTTACGATGGTCATCTTCAACTAACTGGCGGATTCGCTCACCATGATGAATGCGACAGTTATCCATAACAAGGACACTGCGAGGACCAGGATACAGGTTTGTGAATGTCATCTGTACCAGATGACTATGAGTAACCAACAATGTTCTGAAGAATGGAATAGTTACGACAAGTTCCTTGAGGAATTTATAGAAGCGGTCACCATCGACAGGACCGTCTACGATATCGTATACAATGATTCTGTCAAGCGTAATGACAGGAATGATTGAGTACTGCAAACCCCTTACAAACTGCCTCTGAACCATGCAGCAAACACCCTTGCCTGACTGCCCATATCTGCGCGACAGTGTACGTTCATTTTTCGCAGCTTCATCAACAAACATAAGCATGCCCGCATCGGGGACCTCTTCAGCGATGCGGTTCATGTAGATCACTCGTGACATCTCATTTTGTTCATAGGCAGTGGCAGAGATGACTTTGCGACTGATGCTGAGCTGTTGGAGGGCACAATGAACGGTTGGAAGGGTGGTGTGAACACCACATTTGAGCCACAGCTCATCCTGCAGCTCATTGAGATAGAGGGACCTGCGATGATTCAAAAGAGTGGTAATAAAAGAAAGGTCGGCTTGACTGAGAGAATGGGGGTGGCCCACTGTGCACGAGTATCTGTGGATGTTCGAGACAACACCAAACTGCCGGTACAATTTGAGGATGAGGTAGACCAACGATTTTTTGATGCCTAATCAGCTACTGATTTCCTTGACAGACAAACCGTCACTATGGTATAAGACAGGAATGCGAGCCTTCACGTTCTGGGATGTCCAGTGTTTGCACATAGAGCATCTTGAAGCTGGTGATGTCAGTGAGTGAGGATGGTTTGTTTATTTGATTTGTCAGTAGCTGAGTTACATTCGGGGTCCTGAACATGTGACGACACGTGATGGCCCAAAAACGCAAATGATTTGGTCAGATTCCACGAACTTTTGAAAACTGCTGTAATGGCAGGGATCTTGATGAGACCAATGATAATGGAGACATTAGTTTTTGAGATGTGTCTCAGGTATACAACAGGGGTAATGTTACAGAAATCCCCTGGATTACCGAGGCCAAGGAACTCGAGTTCAACTCTTGGATAACTGCATGGGAATCCAAGGACTCTGATTTGAATTTCTTCTTTGACATTCCATCTGATTCCCTTTATTCCAATGGAGTTCCATTCTTTTCATGGTTCATTACTGCCAGAACTTCTCTTTCCCCTTTTGTATGTCTTCTTTCCATCTTGATCTCATTCTGCAGTCTGCAGTTGTGTTCTGTTCTGTTCTCCTTATGGACATATCCCCTTTTGGAACAGCATTCCATCTTTCTGTTCCCCTTTAGGACTCTTTATTCAGGGTCTACTCCCAGCATATAAATGCCCAGTGTACTTGTACTTTTCCCCAGTTAGTTCTATGCAATACAAGTGTAGTTTCTAGCCCAACCACTAAGTGGTAGCAGCCCACTACACAAGACCCCCTTTTTATAGTCTCTTCACCTACCAAGTGCAGTAGACTCTTCAATTCCAAGATATCTTTACTCGTTGTTCATCTTGAAACTCTCGCTGATAAAGCTAGATTCTACACTTACATACATAGCGTAACAGCTCCAGCTTTGGAGAGAGTGTGGTGGGTGTCAAGATCAGGGTCAATAGGAGTACAGAGAAGTACAGCACCAGGAACAGGGTTGATTGGGATGGAAGAGGCCCCAGCTTGGGGGGGAGCATCAATGAGTGAGGATTGACCTACTTCATGGCCATTGCAGGGAGTGATTGATTGCATGTTCTGACATCCACCATATGCTTTCTGAGCTATACATCTTTTTTCCTTGAAGGCATGCAGAGCAACAGGATCACTGTGAATAAGGTGAGTAGAATGCATATAGAGAACACATCTGTTGCATACATTTGAAGTCATTGCTTCATGCGCTCATACGCTCTCTTGTTGGAAGTTGAATGATTTTGAGACTGAGAGAACATATTAGGTGGATAGCTTCACTAATTAATGCCAGTTACCAACCAACTTACCTTGGGCATCATATGTGTTGAATGATGGACAAGAGGTTGGGTAAACCAGATTTTAAAGTCTGACAAACAGTCACCAGGTAGACACAAAAGTGTTAAAGAGAAGTGGAGCAGGCATTGAGTGACATGCTGGAACAGTTGCACTGTTGAATGCAAAATTAGCAACAGCAGAAGAGGGTTATATTCACGCATCAAGCCAAGGTTTGCAACTATACTGTATATCATAAGGACTGCAGATTTCAGTGATGACCAATGTTATGGCATTGCAGAGAATTCCAGATCATGATAATGGTAGTAGTAGCTTCGAGAGGGGGCAACTAAGTGACACATGAGCCATGTGAACAGCACCTTAGTAAATTGATCATAGGACAGCAGAGAGGACGTCCGCATTGCTCTAGAAAGCTAAGGCAGGGGATGCAATGATGTACATGTCATGCACAGAGCAAAGATGAAAGACGGAATGAAAGAAACAAAAGAAGAGAAATGTTAGGACAAACTGACAGTATGACAACATTCACATTACTGCAGAGAGGGGATTAGGTAGAGTTGAACCTGTCCCGACATGTGAAAAGACCAGGATAGTCAGGCCTGCAGATAGAAACAGGAGGAGAGCCAGAAAATGGGACAAAAAAAGAAAAAAACAAGGTAGTGCATTGAGATGAAATGAATGGGAGTATACCTAGAATGCCTTCACATGAATGCATATCAACAAGAATCTGCAGGTTGCACAGTGAATACAAGAGGTGGTAATGATAGATGACATCAATGAAGAACAATGAGGGAAGAGTAGCATGAACAAATGCCTTGCACCAACAAAATGTGATCAGTAACATGACCAGTGATTACCATAAAGACATTGTGATTAGTAATATGATCAGTGATTGTTATTGGAAAGATGATCCATCACAAAAATGGTGAAGTAATGATATATGATGATAACACCTCAAAATGGTGTAGTAGACTTCAGGGCAGCTATCTAAAAGCAATTAACTGTTGATTATTATACTGATACCATCTTTGGTGGTAGCATTAAATGCTGTCTTATGAATATCAGTGAATATCATCACTTCACCATTTTCCTGATGTCAGTAGGATGATGAATAATAACCAAAACACGTTACAATTAGTAATGTGATAAGTAGTTGTGTGTATACAAACATGAACAAAGGGTTAGGACAACATGATGCAATGATAGTGATCAGTAATGTGATCAGTAGTTATTGTCGGGAAGGTAATTCCAACTCTGCTTGGCCATGACCGAAGTGTAACCTTTGGAATCAGATGACCTCAGGCATGGTGGTTGTGCTTCGAGGGGCAAGGTCGAAAAAACAGTGTATAGTGGTTTTGCCAAGGATGTGGTCCACATCTAATTCTATTGTCTGGTGTACAGTACAGTGGCTCAAAAAACTGTCCGCATGTTTGCACATTTTCACCTAAAGCTAATATCCTGCAACAATCCTAACCTGGACTGTCATTATGTTAGTGTATGAAATAAAGTACTTGCCATTGGCTGTCTATAGCATCAAGGTTTAAGGGAATTGGTTGTGATTTGATGAAATGGCAATCATT
>JBBPRV010001314.1:0-10570 GCA_038093235.1 Boletus harrisonii | reverse complement strand
TGCGAAACTGGCAAACATTGGCGTATGTAAGAGCTAGGGAAATGTCATGAATACACGGGCTGTTGTCCCATGATGTACTGTCGATCTATGGTTCGCTCCCACAGTGGCCAAGAGCCTGTTTTGTTTTCCTAGGTCGACTAGATTCCTGTATAACAGTCACTGTGGTTGTGGACCACCAGCGTCGACATTCAACTCGACGCTCGTCACCGCTTCGCCTGGTTGGCGGCCTCTGAGCAAGCAAATGAGATGCATTCGGGATACAGAAACATGCGCGCCCACCTCGTCGCGTAGCATCTTCAAGCAATTGCGTATCCACATGCTCTGCAGGTAACTGCACGTATCGAACGACCGATCCGCGGATAAAGCAGTTCTTCACCGCCATCTAGGGTAGGCACGAAATATGGATGCAGGACCACTCATGACCCACGGGCTGATGGGGTGCTTACCATGTGCGGGTGTCTCGTCTCATCGAGGACCTTGATCGAATCCAGGCGGATGTTGAGGAACCTGCAGGGTCAAGGGCATCCGTCAAAGGAACGACGCAGGTGCAGGCCCGTGTACCCACTGATCGACAGACTTGAGCACGCCGGATATCGAGAGGTCGTTTTTGAGCTCGACGGTGACGCGTTGGTCGGTAAGGGTCTTGAAGACTGAGAAGATAAGCTTCAGGAGATGAGCAACATGTGCCAAGTGACGGGTTGACTGAATGGACCGACCATCGTGATCTTGGTCGTTGTCGCGGTCCCTCCTAACTTGTAGACAGATCGAGATGGGCAACTTTATGTAACTACATTCTTCACATGGTCACTACAGGACTGTTTACAGAATTTGTCACTGACGAATACTAGTAGTGTCCCTCACTCAGTCGAACTCTGACATGTCAATGTTATATGTAAAGTGCTGGTGTGCTCATCTGTTAGTCGTCCTCCGCCGCCAGTCAAGCGAAGTAATCGCACCTTGTACAAACACATGACTTTCACCACCCAAGCCTCCAGGTGATAGATCTTCTTGTTACCCATTCGCATCCGTAGCTCCTGTGACTCGCGTCAGAACCGTCCAAGTTCTCGTCCCGGAAAGATCGAGTGCGTACATAGAAGGCTGCCCAATGCATCACATCAGCCTTGAGTGCTTCGTCCACCCGTTCCACCACCCTGTCTGCCACAGTCTTGATACCAGACGATCAGACGTGCAACTGCTCCCCACACAAAATAGGACCCTTACCTTGAGGATGATGGTGGGTGGTATACAGTGGCTGAGAAGCTCGTAAAATTTGGCACGGACTTGCATCACTCGTTCGGGAGACTGTTCTTGCACAATTAGGTCGGCAATCTTATGGCAATACGTCTCCCAATCTGGTTTTGCAATGCTGAGAGATCCCGAAAGATCAGGTCTGTGGGCAATATTTCGATCAATGGGCGTGGGATCTATCAGGGATAAGGACTTACGATTGCATTTTGAGGGCCTCGAAGACGAGCAATGCTTTTCTCATATTACCTGCAGCATCTTCTGCAATTTGAGAAGAAGCTTCTGGTGGGAGGTCAAACTTGAGCTTCTTGGCGACATGCTCCAATACAGTTTGCATCTGTGCGGACACATGTCATTTGGCAAAGAGAGGGGGCTCCAAGGGTAATCACCTCTTCCGTGTTTGGCGCCGCCACTCTGATGAGGAGACATCGACTCTTTATGGGTGCAATGAGTCTGCTTGTGCTATTGGCACACAAGATGATTCGCAGATTCGACATATACTTTTCCATCGTTCGACGCAGGGCGGCTTGTGCATCACGAGATAAGGTGTCAGCTTCGTTAATGACCACAACTACAGAGGATTTGTGAGCACCGGGGCATGAACAGCCTGCAGATCTCACCTTTGAAGCGTTGTTTAGCATTGAGATCAACCTGCTGCGTCTGAGCTATCTCTTTTATTAGCTCTTGGATGATAACTCGGTCGTAATTCCCCGCTTCACTTGAAGCAAAACTGGTTTACTCATCCATCACGGTAGCCTCGCGCGTTGCGACGAACCTAGGAGTTATTTCGATGTGGTAATTGCTCTGAACAAGGTTGATCTCAATTTTCCGTCTTGATGGTGAGACGAATACCCTCTGGTCGATTTTCAGCTGTTTTGGGCGTGGTGTTTAGTTTGGTATTGCTCCGAGTCAAATTGCGCGACTTACTTTATCAACACCACTTCCAAACAATTGTCGAAGAGTACAGCTTATCCGTGTCTTCTTCCCAGCACCAGATGGCCCATAGAAAAGTAGATGAGGAAAGTCTCCAGATGCGGCGAGGGACTTTAAGCGAGCTGACAAGCCCGGGTGGTAATGGAGATCATCCAGTGTTTTTGGTCTGAACTGCAAGGAGAGTAAGCAAGTCTTTCTACTCGGTCGCTGAATTTTGGCTTGCCCTGTCTACCCAGAGAGACATGTTGGTGCCGGTCACTGAGTCGTACGCAGCGTCGAAATGCAAAATCAAATGTCACGCGTTTGCACACATCGTCGCGTTACGTCACGTGTTTAGTGGTCACGTTCAGACTTTGGTACAGTGCCAGGTATACAACATTTGTTTGTCTTCCAGCCGTACATGCCCGTTGAACCCAGGCTATCAAACATTCTTAACCCCAAGTTCTTCCGCAATCATAGTAGCAGCTTTCTCTCCAATCACCAGCGCAGATGAGTACGTGTTCTAGTAGAAAGTTGCTCTTCAGTACGCAGAGGATCGACATGGATGCACGTACCGATGCAACATTTGAAGGAGCGATGGATAAATCTAGGTTGAACTCAATAAAAGGGCAGAATCCCCCTTGATCATCAATGGAACTCGCCTGCTACTTTCAAGCCTCGGACGCCGTAGACATTCAGTTGAGAATCAACTACACCCCCTTGCTGTCTTGGTTTCATTGCACAGGTTCCAAGCTAGAGATACTCTCAGCACAAGCATATAATGCGAAGGCCAGGTACGATACCGAGTGCCTGGCGCTCATAACTAGAAGTATTCGGTTAGGAGAGTGATAGTAGTTGTGGGTTAGAATAAATGCGTTACCTGTCGTTCTGTGGAAGTCGTCAATTGCTTCATTGTCCTCCGTTTTGTAGACAATATCAGGGGCATCAATTGGCACGGGCACATCCGTTTCTTTGCATTCAGCAACGCTTCCTGCTCGGAAGATCGGATGCTTGAGCTGCAACTCGCCTCTGTAAAGTGGCATTCGTCTAACCCACTCTCGCATTTTCTTATATGCCAGTCGCAGGATCGTGAGATCAGACGCGCTATCAGGGACGTCAGTAGCGCCAGGGGTACGAAGGGATGGAATAGTCACTTGTTCAGGAAATCCGCTAAGAATACTGAGCGTTCGTTTAGGTCATGTGCGGATCTGATGTGAACACTTCCGATCGAGTCCGGGTGACACTTTGGGCGTAGTTAGTTGAGACTTCATGCGAAACCAAGGAGCACGTAGCAGACCAAAAGGTAACAGGCCCCAATGTACTTGCGAGCGGGGAGATCGTGGTGGAGGCCAATGAATCTATTAGGAGACCCGCGTGAGCCTTCTCCCGCGCTCAAACTAATGTACCATACCCAGCACAAGGTGCCAACAGAGCAATCGGTTTGTCAGGGTTGCTTTCGAAATATCCCCAGCGGGCAGAAAATTCGGGGCCTAATTCCCTGAGGTCGTCCACGTCCGGTCGCAGCTTGAGAGCAACATCATACGCGCTAGAGTATACGGCTGTAGTTAATGCATATGCATATGGAGTATGGGACGTACTTATGAGAGACAAGACCGGTTCCGTCATGCTTCCATAGTTTCATTTGCTCTAAGTGGGCAGGCTTTAGATGTAAACAGATTCGGGCGGCTAGAAGCTCACCGTCGACTTCCTTTGCATCACCACTGTAGAGCGCATCCATAGTTTCAGCCTCGTCGGCCACGAAATATGCCGATAACGCAACAGGATGGTCTGAATCTCACACCAGCCTATTTTCTTCCAAGTCGCTATTGAGAGTAATACGTACCTAAGTAATTCTCGCCTACGCCCGGTAGGTCGACCACCTGAGGGATATTAAGGCGAGCTAAGATCTCGCTTGATCCAATGCCTGATCTCTCTAGGATAGCGGGAGAACCAAAGGCTCCCGCAGACACGACAACGAATTGTGTTGCCTTTGCAACGCGCACTGCTCGATCTGTGGATGAGTTAAGTGTGGGATCATTGGTATATTCTACTCCTGAAGCTCGACCATCCCTAAGTTCCAAATTTGTCAATGGATCAAGCACATGGCGGAGAAAATGGATAACTTTACTCGATCAATACCCTTATGACAGCCTTTTCTGAAAGCACGTGCAAGTTTGTGTTTCCCTCTTGGCTGTAAATGAAGCCATGCGCAGCATCTGAGCGCCGACCAGTCTTGCCGCTGATCCATCTGCATCATCCGCGTAACTGTATCAGGTCCACAAGGAATTGCTAGCAGGTCCAACCTACTTCTGCCATCGCTGCAGTGACCAGTGTAAGCGTTTCGTCACATATGTGAACAAACAACCAGCCGACTCACGCTATAGGTGTTGCATGTCGATAGGTCATTACTGTCATCCGCTATCTTACGTCCTGGGTCATACTTCAGAGCGACGTCGAGCGCTTGTTTTCCAATGTTGGTGAAACGACCACCATACGACACTTTGAGCGGCCCTGAGTAGCCATGGGTTGGCTCGTGTTCCTTCACTTCGTAGGTCTCCGTCTAATGACGTCAATTGTTCTTCAGATGTCGGTCTGCAGTACTGACTTCCTCACCTTTCGCAGCAGTGGAAGCAAGTCCTTTGATCCCCACCCCGGATTATTGCAAATCGTCTCCCAGTCATCATAGTCGGAGGCTTTCATTCAAAGGGCAATGTTATACATAGCTGAGAGCAAGTGAGGAATCCACGAACTTGCCGCCCTAGTGTACATCATGTCTACACACACCAGAGATTGTTAGCCATACTGTCGTCCACGCGAGGGGAAAAGCAAACTCACTGTTTATAACTGAACCCCCTCCAATACATCTCCCGCTGTTGACCTCAAGTTGCCTACCTTTGAGACACAGGGAAGGCTCTGCTTCATGGAGTGACGTAAAAGGATCTCCGGGTTCCAAATGTTGGATGCATCGGGATGGTTCTACACAGCACGGATCGTCCTTCGTGTGTGGGCCAGCCTCCAGGACCAAGATTTTGAGCAAAGGGTCTGCTGCAGCAAGACGGCCAGCGACCACGCAGGCAGTGGTTCCTCCTGGAATGTAAATGTCAGACTCTGAGAGTAACTGCTAGTTTTGGATCGATGTGTGGGGGCGAAGCATACCTCCAGCGAATATGACATCATATTCTTGGGTTGCTTCGGCCATGCCTGAAGAGGGAGTGCTGGAGATAGAAACCACATGGCACAGTCTCGCTATTTATACGGAGTCACGCAGTCTTATCTGATGGCTGGCACCGGTTGATGGATAACTTGGGATAGGGAATATTTACTCGCGAGAATACGAGGATGCATTGTTATACCTCTGTCAATTGATTGATCACCAGCGCCTACTGTCGGCGGAGGACCGTTGCTGATCCCACTCACGTTAGCTCCGGTTAGTAGGTGTTGGGATCAAACTTATAGTATAGTTGGCCAGCAGGTTGAAGATCGGGACTCGGAGACTACCCCGGTTTTTGCCTAATGCGAAGATATTTTCTCGTTACAGTAACGTCCATGAGATGACATGCACGTGACTTTCAAATATAGTCTCTCGGGTCTGGAGTATTGAGCCATCTGGTTCATGTCTTGACGCACTCGGGCGCCCCCAGGACAACGACCATTGCGTTCCCAGCCTCTGGGTTTCCACGATCTATTCGACATATCTTGTTTATATTGGTAGGCCCACTTTTGCTCCGCGCCTCTTTACAGGGCACTGGCCCCCCTCAGTCTTGAAGCTCGGGCTGGAATGCACTCAAGCCTAGTCAAGATCTTTTAGCAAACATTTCTGTTCATAGGTATGTATATTTTCTGATACAACCACAGTTTGTTGAACTTACCTCGTAGGGTCTCACTATTCTTCCGGAATTAATATAACATCACATTGCAATGACGAGCGTCAAACCACACGGGCCACTCGCTGTTGGCACAGTCACGGTCCGCAGGAAACCTGCGCTCACATACCAATCCCCGGCTCAGAGTACCGCACTCTTGTACCCCGAGAAATCGTCACAAAGTGCCACCGCGCCCCTCCCAACGTCCCCTCCAACTGAGCTCTCCCAAATGCCTGAGCTATCTCAAAGAAGCACCGTAACACGCCGACACCATATAACCACACCTTTCTTGCCGCTGTATCACCCATTCGGCACCCTGGCACTATCACTCCCAGATTTGGACCCTACGGTGTTCGGCTTACCCGCTCCGGTGGCTGTGTTCGACGATCCCACGCGTCGCTCCTCCAACCGCCATCGCCGGCCCGCAGCTAAAGTTCGTGACGCGGACGATCCTGCTACGTCCCACCCACCCTCGTTCGTCGCAGTGACACCCGCTCCCGAGTCCGAGGTTAGGGAGAAGCCAAGTCCGCGCCGAAGACGTGGAGGCGGTCCGGGTGGAAAGCGAAGGCGCAGGGAGGCAGAAGACGGGGACGCCACGTACCCTGCCAAACGCCCGCGTAATTCACGATCTTCAGGGGTTGCCTCTGGATTGTCAGGCACACGTGGTTTAAGCAGAGAAGAGGGTTCGCCCACGCTTTCCAATGGGGCTTCACCTGCTCAAGACGCGGGACGGGGCGACCTTGCTGAAGAGAAGAAACCCGAGCGCCGAACGACCCGCTCGCGCGGAACCATTGTGCGACGGGACTCGACCGCGAGTGAAGACACAGCGACATCAGGTTCCCCCTCTGTGTCTGCAACCAACACTACCGCGCCACGGGTTGCGTCTAGTGGGGAGCCGGTGGAATCAGATGAGCCCGCAGCCAACGAGGCCTTGAACGTGGCCACTGCTCCTGGAGTTGAACCTAAAAAAGCCGGCCCCGACGATCTCCCAGTTCTCGAGCAACAGGAAAACTAGGGGTACAAATGCACACTTGATCGTCGCAGGTGGTAGCATGTAGATGTGGATGACATCACCATCTCACCACCATTCTCTTGTATTCACGCATCACGGCCATTCTTTTCCTTGTCCCAACATGATCGTCATTTATATTGTATCTCATCCTTAACCATTCCCTCTCTGTATATCAGGATGTCCCGAGAATAACATGAACAGGGGTTTACATTTCAGGGATGAAGTTGTCCCATTCAGTGGGAAGAAGAGGTGTTTGTAGTACGAGCTGCTGAATTTGTCAATCCGAGTGCAATGACAGAGGTGCGGTTACCATGATGGGTTAAATGGGTTTCGATCGTCAACGTCACCGCGTGACTTGTTCGCATGGCATCTCTCTTCAACATTGCTCGCGACTTCTTTCCGGATTAAATTTCCTGATCGACTTGTCATTAATATGAGCGCTGCGAACCCACTCAAAATTTCCCCCCCACCATGGAGCAAGTCGCGTCCCCCACGCCGGGTAGCGTCCTCTGCCACGACAATCCCTCTTCCCCCACCATCGCGTCTCGCTCGGACGCGTCTCTCGCCCGTACGCTTTCTCTTCTCTCTCTCCCGTGCCTACTCACCCTCCCCAGGAAATGCTGCTCCCCCGGCCGGTGCTGCCGAAGATGCCAATCCGTTTGCTGATCCAGCAAACGATGCCTTCGTCACCACAGCTCCCGCTGGTGTTCCCGTAGCCACGGCAGCCCCCACCGAGCCGGAACAGCCCCCACAGGCCGACCCCGCGCCCTCTCCTGCTCCTCCCAAACCACCACTCTACAAACGTCGCTGGTTCATCGTCACCTCTGTCATAGGGGCCTGCCTTGGCATTGCCTTGCTCTTCATCATATTGTTCCCAGTCCTCAAAGCCATCATCCAGGATGTTGTCAACAAAACCACACTCGATATCACAATGGCCGCCATAACCAGCCCTACGAACACTTCGTACGTTTCTCCTTTTCGCTCCCACATCCACCCTTATTCCCCCGTATCACAGTTTCCAATTGTTCATGCAAGGGACCGTACGTAAATCCACTCTGACTCCGGTCTTTGCAGCCGACAATGACGTGTTTCATCAGGTCGCCCATACTGGCATATTTTCTGCAGCCATCTCCTTCCCATCTCCAGTAAACGTCAGCTGGATCAATGGTTCCACAAAGCTTCCCCTTGGATATATGCAGATGTCCACCCTGTATGCTAGCAACAAACGTGCCACGATGAACGATACAACGACTTTTTACATCACAGACCAAAATGCTTTTGGTCGGTTCACGTCTGCCATGATCACTTCTCAAAATTTCACTTGGCAACTTGAGAATTACGATCTCACTGTCCAGGCAGAGAAATTCCCAACTGCCCATGGTATATCGTTCAACAAGTTGGTCACGATCAACGGCGAGTTGCATTCTTGGTTCTTTCTGCCAGTCTCTCATCACATCTCTTGTAGGCACCAACAATTTTGCCGGAAATGTCAAGTTGGAGGAGTTACAATTACCTAGTGACAACCCGGCGGGAGGTATCAACTTTATGACTGTCACGCAGCTTAACAATCCAAGGTCGGTTGGTTTCTGACCATGCCAGAACAACATCTAAGTGATATGCTCAGTCCGTTCGCGCTTGACCTTGGAACAGTGGTTTTTGATCTTTCCTACCAAGATGTCTATTTGGGCAGCGGTACTGGGCCCAACACCCATTTGGTATTTTTTGTTCCCCTATGATCCAGAACGGAGGTTTATACCTATCAATAGTCCCCAGGAAATAACAATATCACGCTCTCCGGTGTTCTTGTCCCTCAAACCACAGCCTCTAACCTCGCCGTGGTTTCTCAACTGTTCACCAATTTCCTCAACCATGAAAGTTCACCTGTCCTTGCAACTGGAAAGTCCACAATCCAATCTGATGGAACAGCAATTTCTTGGCTCAGTCAGGCTGTCGAAAGCCTCACGCTGACTGTCCCGTTCCAGTCTGCAGCGCCGATCAATCCGATTCGGTCCATTGATATCGGCAGTCTAGCACTCACCTTTGCACCAGAGGGTGCTTGGAATCCTCGGGCAGATAGCGACTCGGTTTATGCTTCTATGGGTAATAAACAATATCCATACTGCAGTTAGAATTCATGATTAACTTGAAGTATAGAGCTTCCTTTCGGGTTCAATGTATCGATTTCTGCGATCCAGAACCAGTTCAATATCGTCAAGAATGGTTCGAATGTCGCTGGGCTTTCTACAGTGGGTTGAACGATACGTCTATTTGTTAGCATCCCCTGACTTCTCGACAAAGCCTCTTGGTGCTTCTACTTCGTCCATCAGTATCTTGGGACCAACGGATACTCAAGGCCGAATCAACATCACCATTTCGGATGGATTTCTCAACACAACGGATGAAGAACATGGATCGTTTTCTGCATTCAGTAAGCCAAGGCTCCTGTTCGCCAATAGTTCGCTCCTTATATTGTTCATTTCAAGACATGGAGCTTACAGACTCGCAGACCGTCGACTTTTTTATGGTAGGCAACTCGACAGCTGTAGCAAACACGAGTCTTGGTCAAATCACGCTTGATCCCATACAAGTCAATGTGACTACAAGTCTGACCGGTCTGCAAGGATTGAAAGGATTCACTACCATCGAATCCGTGGACGTGCTAGGGGGTACCCAGCAAGCCCTGAATCTTGGGATCGTTGGTTAGTAATTCAAGCGTAATTCATAGATCGTCCTGATTTCTCATCTTAGTGTCGATTGTCAATCCGTCGAACCTTCAGTTGGCCACGGGTGATCTCAGTAAGTTCTCCTAGAGATCATCGTGTAATTTACGAGTTTTACACGTCCCATCAGCCCTTCAGTTACAGAGAAGTGGTGCCGTTCTTGGTACCGCTCTGATGCCTAATCTGACGCTGTACACGGGGAATAATTCATTGACTTCAACATCGGATTTTGAGGTTACTTGACTTGCTCGGCTTCGTTTGCGTGCACTTATGATGTGGTTCTGCAGCCAAACAACAACCCTCAAGGAATGCAAACACTCAATGAGTTCATTGGCGGCACTGGTTAGAGAATTTCTCTCTGATACACTTGGCTTTGAACTCAACTTTATTTCAGATGTTGAGCTTGCAATTGCGGGGTTCAATGGTAGCACGCAGGTGGACTCTTTGTTGTCCGCTTTCGAAAGCTTGAATATCACGGTGACTCTACCTGGCTTGAAGTCGAGTTTGCTGTCTAGCGGTTCATTGGAGGGTAAGCCCCAATGGATTCTATTTTACTGACTTTTGACCGTTCGCCAGTACTTTCGACAACCTTCCACCAGAACAATATCAGCCAAGTTACTGTGGATCTTGTCAATCCATTCACAGCAGGCTTTGAAATCACCCAAATCACATCCTCTGTTACATCTCATGGGCTCGCTCTTGGTACCATTCAGACAGCCACCAACTTCTCCGCCGCTGGAAAATCAACGACGACATCCCCTCCTTTGGACCTTAACATGAACTTCGACCCTCCGACAATATTTACTCTTACCCGTGTT
>JBBPRV010001313.1:0-10571 GCA_038093235.1 Boletus harrisonii | reverse complement strand
CCTCTTACCATGATTGGTCTCGCAGGCCAAGAACCTCATGACCGCACAGGTGTCCCCAACAGCAGCTCACAGGCGAGCGCGGCGCTCATATGCCTCTCGGGCAGACTACACCTGTGATCGTTGCCGGAGTTCGCGCTCCAGGTCCCCCCCTCCCCTGCGGTTTCGCAGCGCTAACAGGTCCACCAGAGAGTCACCCTGCTCCCCCACGGATGCGAAGCCCTCACAGAGGCACTCACCGCGAGACCATGCGCCCACCAAATCCACTTGCCCATCATGCCTTGGACGTCATCCTCACGACGTCAACGTCTGCTCCTCCTCACACCTGTGGGATGGAACTGCAGCATACGCGAGACATTCTCCAGAGGGGGACTCATTGACCCAGATGGCAATGTCCTTTGCCACGACTGGCAGAAGCCACAGGGCTGTTCCCGCCCCCACAACAACACCAAGCACACCTGCTCAGGTTGTGGAAGCACCAGTCACAGCGCTCAAAAATGCCCTAAAGCGCAGCCGCGCAATAACACCTTACAAGGTTGACGCGTGGCAAGACTTCCTTTCGTGAGCAGGCTTATTGCCTCGATACCCCAACCTCGTAGAGGGACTCGCGCACGGCTTCCATGCTTTCATGCCATCCTTAATCCAAACCTTCACCCCACCTAATCATCCCTCGGTAAAACAGTACAAAGCAGTCTTTGACGACATCGTACATACATAAAGAACTCTCGAAACATCGCTATATTGGACCACTTACAGAAAGTGAGGTACAGCAAGCTATAGGACACTTTCAATCCTCTCTGCTCTCCTTGATACCCAAACCGGGCCGACCAGGTAAATATAGAATGATCCAGGACCTCTCACATCCACGAGGACCATCTCCCGTACAATCTATAAACGCATGCTTGTCCCCAGACGATTTCACAGCCCTGTACAGTACTTTCCCCATAGTAGCATTGCTCCTATCCTCTCTTCTGCCTGGCTTGCAAGGAGCAGTCAGAGATGTAGCCGAGGCTTATCGCACCATCCCCATACACCCTTCCCAATGGAATGGTCTTGTAGTCCATCTATCAGAGTCACACTTTGCTGTAGATACAGCTTTATGTTTCGGCTTCGCCCCCTCTGCTGGCATCTATGGTGATGTCGCAAGTGCCAGTGCTGACATCATGCGCTTCTATGGCATTGGACCTATCTTATGCTGGGTAGACGATCACCTGTTCATTCGCATCCCACGGGCACATCTAAAAAACTACAACAAATTCCGCCATGATATTGCCAAACGCATCGCTGCGCAGGGAGGGCCAGCAGTACATGGCGGCCGTTTCTGGTTCAAAGGAGGTCCATTACCTGATGGCTCCACAGAGGAATTTGACGAAGACTGCACTTTTGTCTTGCGCGACTTCGAAGACACCAGAAACCGAGACAGCGACAAACATCCATACACATACAACATGGATGACATTGACTCCATTTCAAGCACCCTTGGCATCCCATGGGAACCTTCAAAGGACCTGCCCTTCTCATGAACCCCTACTTTCATTGGTTTCACGTGGAACTTGGAGCGACGGACAGTCATGCTTGCCGAAGCGAAGCGGATAAAGTATCTCACAGCCTTGCAGGATTGGGCAACAAAAAGGGCACACACCTTGCACGAGGCCCAGAAGTTGCTTGGCAAGCTGACACATGCAGCAAAAATTTTCCCAGAAGGGCGTCCGTACTTAGCTAATCTCGAGAGCATGTTGACCATTTTCGGCCAAAAGCCCTTCGTCCCTCACACACCTCCCAAGGGCACCCAGGATGACATCAAGTGGTGGGCCGAGCGCCTTGCAACACAAGCCCCTCCTGCACCTCTACCAATGTACCAACCACCAATTGATCTGCAGGCTTACTCGGATGCCAGCTCATCCATCAGCATCGGAATCTGCATCCAAGGGCACTGGTGTGCATGGACCCTATGGACAGGATGGAATGCAGATGGGCATCAGCTGGGCAGAGGCAGTGGGCTTCGAGCTCCTCGCCCGCGCTCTTCTCTGCTGCATTCAGCCCGGCACCACCATTCTTGTCCATGGAGACAACCAAGGGGTCATCGAGGCTTGGCACCGCGGCCGCAGCAGGAACAAGCATGTCAATTGTGTCTTCAAACAGCTCCTACCTGAACTCATACACAAAAATTGTGACCTCGTCACTAGATACATCCCCAGTAGAGGCAACCCCACCGATCCTCTTTCACACGGCATTTTCCCCCCCAGTTCCTTACTCCTCCCCTCCTTCCACATGCCTGCCAAACTTGCCACCTTCCTCCAGGATCCCCCCTGCATCACAGCAACACCATCGGCCACTTGCACGTAATCCCAATGCACCAAAACCCCCTCACCCCACATTGCTCACACAGGCCCTGCAGTCCCACATGGAGAAAAACCCCCCATCACCCCTGTCATCCGTCACCTCGTCGTCCCGCGCACCATCAGCAGAGCCTCCCATGCTGCGCCCCCACTGCACTGCCAAGGACCGGCTCATCGAGTGGCGTCCACTCCACACCTGAGCGTTACAGCTCCCCTTACAGCTCAAAGATACACAGCACCTGCTTAGCATGTAGAATACTCAGTATGTCACTATGATATTAGGATAGTAGATACCTGTAGAATACTCAGTAAGTCACTAAGTAAGACTAAAGGTAAATGGTCCGATGTAGGTACTGCTTAAGTAAGCTAGTAATACCAAATATGGAATCAAGAATCCAACACTCCCCCTCAAACACAAGGGGCTAACTATTAGCTGTAAGTGTTTGTCCACACAGAATAGAAGGTAAGATCAAAAGAAATATACCAAAAGACTCAATAAATGACTTGTAGTGTAGTCCGTATTGATGTCCGTGGGTGGTGGTCGCGGTGCGCTCGAGCGGTGTCCATATATGGCAAGTCGCGGCTCGGCTAATAGCGCGGTTGCGTTCTTGCTGTATCACTGTGCGCGCACTCGTCCTAGATCGACTCTAGCGGCTCCACCTCCACATATCGCGCCTGGGGTTTTCTTCAGCATCATCCCCAGTCCACATGGGATCTATCCGGCGCATCCGATCGGTCCGATTCGGCCCCAACGCGTCCGGTTGACTTGGTAGGTCCATTTCCTGGCACTGACCTTTCTAGATCGTGTTTCTCGACGATCCGACGTGCTCGGCTGGTGGAAATAGTCGGTGGGTGACCTGGGGTGGCTGGGAGATGGTATGGATGGCCCAGGTACGTGCGTCGTTCTGCGTTTGTACCATTCGCACTGACCTCCTTTTCTCTAGCTAGCGACTTCGTCATGAGTCGTTCTGACTCACGACGTGCGCCGCTCGTTGCACCATCTATCCGGCATTGATTCCCATCTAATCCGACTCGGTTGCGCGCGTTTCGGCGCTTCCAATCGCACTCGGCACCTCTGGACTCGACCTCCTCGCTTATATGGCCACCTGGCCGATTTCCTGGACATAGCGCGTCCGTTTCGGCGGCGCGCGCGTTCCTGTCGCTCATGGTGCGTACTCCATCGTATTCGGCGCCTTCGATAACCTCTTGGCCGCCCGAATCGACCTCGACGCCTCCCTTCGCCTCCAGCTCGCCCAAATGGCCTCCTGGCCCGGTACCTCGACTTGGCGGGATCGACTCGCCGCCGCGCGCCTCCCTATCGTTTCTGGCACGTCCCTGGGTGCCCTGGAGGTCGCCTGGTATGACCGTCTCGCCGCTTGGGTCGTCTGGGTCGTCTGGAGGTCTCTGAGGTGAGTTTCCTCCCTCTACCTGCTCTGAGTGTGCGCGCTCGTGTTCTGACGCATCCTGCAGCTTCTTCGGCATATTCCTGGCGTCCTCAACACTTCCTGACGCTCCCGACGCGTCCATATCGCCGCCGGTAAGTCTGTCGTCGCAGCTCGTATGACTGAACCTCTCCCCCTCGAGCTCGACGCTCGGGGGGTCGTTTTGTCGCTGCGTGGGTTCGGCTGGGCTGGAAGGTGGTGGTGGAGGCTCTGGAGGAGTCCTGGGTACGTCCTCTTCGTTCGCTGAGATGCGCTGACGCTGTTCTTCGTCTCCCGACGCCGTTTGTACACGCGCCGTCGTGCTCTCTTTCTCCCCTGCGATCGACGCGTTCCGATACGTCGTCGCACTCTCCCCTGGGCCCTCAGCCTGTGGCGCTTCCTCTGCCGCCTCCCCGTCGTCCACTGCATCTGCGCTTCGATGCGCGATGCTCCCGGTTCGTTCGAGTTCGCCGGTCTCGCCACCTGGCTCGACCTGGACATCCGTGTAGCCCCACGGTTCGACTTGTGACCTGCCGGGCGGTTCGTTGGGCTTCCCAGCTCGACGTCCTTCGTCGTCGTCGCTGCCCGCACCCTCCTCGGCACTTCTCGGCGTCCCCGACACCCTCGTCTCGACCCGCACCTCGCCACCTCGACCTCTCGTGCCCACTGGCTGGTCAGGCGGCTCTGTGGGTGCGTCTGGACGACGCTCGTCGTCGCCCGTCGCATCCCCAGTGTCGTCTGACGGTCTGGGTGCGTTCGTCGACTCCGCGTCTCCGTCTGGGTAGGTGCGCGACGCGCTTCGTGCGCTCGCGCTGGTCTTCATCGGCCAGTCCGTTTCATGCGCGGTCAGCTCCCTGCTGCCGCTCGTCTGACCTGCGTGCTCCCCCTCGAGCGGCATGCTCTGAGGTGCGCGCAATGTTGTCGTGGTGGTCTCGTCTTCAGACGTCTCCACCCGACCGTTTGCTGGGCTGTCGATGCGCTCGTGCGCTCGACTCTGTTCCTCGTCACTAACCCGTTCCACAGCGTCCTTGCAGGTCTCCTTGGGCTTGGTGCACGCGTGGTCGACATCTGTGTCGCCACGATCGTCTCGGCTGTTCCGTGCGGCGGGTCCCTCGCTGGTAGCTCTCCTGGCTCCAGTCACTTGCCCACTCGCCTCAGCCATCTCACCGCCCTCTTCGCCTGTCATCTCAGCTCGTTCGTCGGCCGTTTCGACTTTTCCGCCTGCTCGTGCCTCGAGCGGCTGGTCCTGTGGGTTGCGCAATGCGTCCGTCGGCTCTGATGGCTCGGCGCATGTCGCGTTCGGGTTCGTCGTGTCGACGGTCTTGTTGTCGACTTCCCGACTCGCCGTTCCGGGTTCGTGGCTGCTCACCGGGGTCTAGGCTAGAGCACGGGTAACCTGCGGGTGCTTGAGATTCAACCCGCACCCGCACCCGCCGTCAACCCGCACCCTCCATAACGGGTCCAGGTATGCTCACGGGTCTGGTCAAATGTACCCGCGGATAACCCTCAACGGGTTTACCCGTGGGTCCATTGTATATAGAGCGACTACTTGAATAGCTATACTACAAATTGACAATACGACGAGCTACACCAACGTGATGGACTCCAGACCTTCCTCAAGCATCACCATGCTGTCCTCTTTTTCGGCCTCTGGAAGGTCTGTGACCTTTTTCACATCCTCGTTCTTGACCAGATTAAGATCACTCCATGCGCCGAGGCACAAAAGAGCACGTGTTGATTGGACCAATAAACGTGATCGGACGTGGGAAAGGAGGAGCCGACCACGGCTGAACAGCCGCTCGACATCAACAGAGGTAGCTGTATATTCAAATAGTAGTCGTTGTCAGTATGATAGGGAAAAAAAAAGAAAATACTAACCAGGAATGGTTAAATAGTCAAGGGCCATGCGGGAGAGGGTTGGGTAGATATGATGGCGCTCGTGCCACCACCCGATTGCGTCGGTGACGTGCTCCACGTCCGTGCTGAGGTAGCGGTCAAGTTCAGACCCCAAATCACTTGGCTTGGGTGGGGCAAGGGCAGGGAGGGAATCAAATATATTGGACTTCTTGTTGGCGCCCTCGTTGGAGTTGTCTTCGGTATCCTCCAGATCGTTGGAGATCTCGATGTCCATGTATGATACTTCGAACTCATTTCGCACGAGTCTTTCAGCCGTTGTGATCCACTCGGTCTCCCAGTCCATCTTCTTGAAGTATGTGAGCTTGTGGCGAGGATGGAGGACTCCCCGGGCCAGGCCAAAGGGTGAGTAAATTAGTACACAGCAAGCCAACAGATCGCTTACTCATTGCAATCCGGTAGACCTCGGAGCTATCTGTAAGCGAGTAGTAACGATTGAGGGTCTTCCTTGCCAGCGAGACGGCAGCACGAACAGACGGCAAGTACTTCCGGTCCCGAGAAAAAGTATGGAGCTGTTGATCGATGTGGTCCATGGCGGGTATAACCGTGGCGAGGTTGGGTGTCGCGCGCGAGAAGAATAGAGTGGCATCCTTGAGGACCTAGAGCGGCCATGATTATGTGAGCAGTAGAACATGAGGTAGAACACGAGGAGACACGTGTAGTACTCACCGACAACACCGCATGCAGCTGCTCAATAACAGTCCACTCTTCATCTGACAACTCAAGTTTCCTCAGCCCAAGCTCTCGTTTCTGTGTCATTCCATCAACCACTTCTCGATGCTGCAAGGCGTAGTTCAACATATCGAACATTGAGTTCCATCTGGTCGCCACATCCCGCGGGAGATACGTTAACTTTAGCTTTAGCGTTTTGAAGATTTCACGCCAAGCTGGGAGGAGGATGGTGGTCGAGTGGATTATTTTATAGCCCAATTTGCGTGTCTAGGAATGGGGTTTCAGATCCCAAGGTAAGTGTTTCATCACTAGTAGTGTGCACCTTTAACAGCGCTGCTCTCACAGGGCGCGTTGTTCTTTGTAATTCCTCAAGATCTCTAGCCGTTAGGTCTCGCGACTCATCAACCCAACCCTCGTCATTATCGCCGGCTTGATTTTCATCCTCGTCCTCAGCAAAGTTTTCCACATCACGCCCTTCAAGTTCATTCTCAGTCAACTCTTCCTCCTCCAACTCGTCACCAGCGCTGTCAGTTGCAATTCCGTTCGAACTCTTTGTCGTGGCATCAAACTGACGAAGTAGTGACTTAGCGATTAGATTCACGATGTGCAGAAAACATCGTGTCTGGCTCGCGGGACCTGCGAATGTTGGTGTGAGTCTGCTAAGCTCGTTGACCATCGCATCGTTATTTGAGGCGTTATCACAAGTCACACCCAATATCTAGGCCAGCGGTTAGGTATGTCATGGTCTTCAGTACATGGTACTGACTTTATCCGCTAATCCAAACACATCTAGCACCTTCGCGAACGCCGTTGCCAGCTCAAGCCCAGTGTGCGACTGATTTTAATTCATTAATAATGAATTTTGATTATAGACGTTATAGACTCACAGCCGCAACTTCAACAATGTCCAACGGCATTGACAAAGGCTTTCCTTTGTGCTCCAAGTGCACGCAGAAGGCCACAAATGCACGGTGGTTAGGTGAAGACCATGCGTCAGTCGTAAAGTTGAGCTTGCCACTATAGTCCTACGGTACGTTCAATCATACGTTGAATGACTGCGGAACTGAGTACTGACCTTTAACATTGTTGCTATCCTCTTTCGCGTGTGTGCAAACACCAGTTGAACATCCCAGGAAACCGTCCACCTCGAAGGTAAGTAATAATGAGGACGTCCCGTTTTCATTAGGACCTTAAAATTCTCGTCTTCGACGATTGAAAATGGTCGGAGGTCTTTAGATACCCAACGGACAATGACGGCGCTGTTGAATGTGCAGCGCGTTCGTCGTTAACGTTGTGATGCATCCAAATGCACATCACATACCGGGTTTCCTCTCGGGTGTGCGGGCGATGTGAGTAAGCCACCTTGCCCATCTGTTCGAAAGCAAATGTAATTGATCCGTTCTTTAGGTTGCCCTTTGCGAGTCCCTCGCGCACTTTTGTGCTGTCTTTTGCCTGGTCGCCATTGTTCACAACCTCAACCCCCCAACAACTCTTCGCATGTTTCCTCAAGTTCCCTGTGGACTTGGCGTCCTTCTTGTCCAGGTAGCGACGGATGGTAGTGGTACAGCCACGTGCACCGCAGATAAAATCGTGTGCACGGCGGCCGTTTACCTCAATGACCCGCGGCTTTGGTTCAAAGAAGCCATAAACGGGTGCACGCCATTCTTTCATTAAGCGTTCTACCCGGCGAATGGTAAGTGATGGATAATTGTTGACCGTTGACCAATGCTGGTACTCACCAAGCTCGTCTCTAGCATTCTCTGGTACTACGTCACGGTCGTCGTTGCCCGTGTCCTCATTGTCCAAGTCAATGATCTCAGGGACTTTGGTACCAGATTCACCATCAGTGGTGGCCGGCCTTGCGGCTGTTGCTGCCTGTTGGGTAGCCTCCTGCCTCTTCTGGGCACGTATTGTCAGATTTGTCACTGCTCGAGTCACGTTGCTGACTGTGCGCCCTTGCTTTTTTCTAGCCACGGTGCTAGAATCCTCGTTGTCGGAGTCGTTTGGGGTACGCGTTGTCACTGCTCGAGCCACACTGCTGACGGTGCGGCATTGTTTTTTTCCAGTGACGGTGCTTGAAGCCTCGTTGTCAGACTCGGCGTCAGAATCTTCCAGGCCCGGAAGCTTCCTTTTTTTAGAAGGTGCCTGCTGCTCCATGGCCAAGGCCTTCTCTGACCTTTTAGGGACTCGCTTTCCACTGTTTCCAGGCTTGGACATAATTGGCCAGTGGTAGGGGGAGGTTGTGAAGTCACGGAAGTTGGAGTTTACAAATTGCTGTGTTGGTCCGTGTGTATGAGCCCGTGACAAATTGCAGTAGTCTATGTGGCTGAGCCCGTAGAGTTACAAATCACATGCTTAAATTAGTACGGGTCGAGCTACGGGTATGGGTCAATTAGGCACGGGTCCTTTGCATACAATTCGTATACCCGTACCCGTACCCATTTGGTACCCGGACCCTGACCCCCACGGGTTACCCATACCCTTGCTCCTGCCTACCTCCACCTCCTCACTAGAACCATCAAAGAGCTAACTACCCAAAGCCCTGGAGCATGGGCGTCGTGCTGTGATATCCTAAAAGCCATCAGTATGCTCCTGAAAAGAATAGCTGACGACCCACCACAGACGAACCCCCTCGTGGAAAATGGACCAATCAACCACCAAGAGGAAATAACCGACCACATACGCCAGATGGACGAAAGGATGGGTCACCAGGAAGACAAGATCAACACCCTCACCAACACCACAGAGAAGATCATGGCACTAGTACAAAAGATCAGTGAAAACACCGATGCGCCAGCACAACCCAACCCAGTGTCAGCAACAGCAAAACCAACATACGCATCCATGGCCCACACCATGGTCCCAGTGAGACACATGGAGGTAATAACGCGCAACAAAAACAAGACGAGACAGATCCTTGTCAAAGCCCAACCTGACCACATCCAGAACCTAGATGAACACACTCTTGTCGCAAAAGCCAACCTGGCACTAAAAGAGTGCGTAGACCCCCCCTGAGATGCTGAATTCATTAGCGCCAAAAGGGTCCGAGAGGACACCATACGATACGAGCTAAACATAGCGAAAGGAGCCTTGTGGCTCAAAATAACTGAGAACGCAAGAGAGTTCACCACCAAGTTCAACGTTGACTCAAATATAGTAAACGAAGCGGAAAGATTAATAGCAGAGTTCGTCCCAATCACCCTAGACCCCACTAACAACCTCATCGTCAGGGAGATCGAGCGCAAATCAAACCTCAGCGAGCGGTCAATCTCATCCATAGACTGGATCAAATGCGCCAATCGCCGCAAACCTGAACAGAAGGTCGCCTTTGCCATAATACGAATCAACAGCACCGAGGATGCTAACAAGGCCATACACAACGAATTAGTCATTGAAGGGAAAAGAGTAACCCTCAATAAAGTGCACCCTGACCCTTCGCGGTGCTACAACTGCCACACTTACCCCACACCTTTTCACCTAGCGAAAACTGCCCCAACACATGCAGATGCAGCACTTGCGGCGAAGAACACCCTGACCATGACATCCACGAATGCCCTGTATCCGAACCAGACGACCAGTTCTGCATCAGCTGCGACACGAAAGGGCACCCATCATGGTCCCGCAACTGCCTGGCTTTCATGGAAGAGAAGAGAAAACTACAGCAATGGAGAAAATCATCCAACTACTGATTTTTCCCGACAGCCACTGACCCCACTACGTGGGAAGAACTCCACGCACCAAAACCACCCATGGCCCCCCCTTTCCCACCTTCTAACACAAACAATCCACTAACGCCAACCTTTAACCCAACAGCCCTCACCCACATTCCACCACACGATGGCTACGGGCGAACTCACGAGAGGAACAACCACAGAAGCAATGGTAACCCCATCAGAAACACTGTACCCAGATGGCCTATGGAAAGAGGAGGACGCCCATCAACCCAGACCTGCTCCGTCACAAGAGACCACCCACAAAATGAGCAGAACCAACCCTGACAGACGCAAATGCGGCTTGACAACTTCGTACACGTGGCAAAAAAGAACAGAGATAGAGAGCAAACGCCACGAACCCTAAGCCCCATCCCCCCTAACTTACAATATGAGCGCGACACTGACCAAACCCCCCCTTCCACTTCTCCTTCTCCCCAGCCTCCACCTCCTCCTTCTCACCCAGCTGACCTATATGGGAGTCACTATCAAACGGCCAATAAACGCACAACCTAGCC
>JBBPRV010001312.1:0-10573 GCA_038093235.1 Boletus harrisonii | reverse complement strand
ACGCGCTCCGAGAATCGATCCAATTACCAAGTGAACGAGCTGCCATGTCAGGATATTCGAAGCTTTCTGGATCGAGATTGTGATTGCACAAGCGGCCATCGAGACGGAGAATGATCACGCATTCGTGGCGAGGACTAAGATGGTGGTCGGGGTCATATCTGTCAAGGTCAGAGTTCGACGGTTATAAAATGAACGACTCGCGCAGTACATCTCATCCCAAACCTCTTACCACAGTCAAGGTCTCGATGGCTCCCAATCTCCATTCCGGTTCCTACAGAATTATCTCTCTCGTAGAGGGCAACCCCCCCGTCGGTGTCAATCACACACGTCCAGGTTTCCAAAACGTCGTTCTCGGCGGGCCTGTCACACATGTATGACAGTCTTTCGTCTCCATCCAGAATGCGAGGCTCACCTCATCAGCTGTAGTGGGAAGTCAAGCAAGATGGCCCCCGTACTTATCGGTTCAGCGTTGGCGGATATCGCTTCACCGGGGTTGATGGCGACAAGGTCATTGCTTCCATCCACCCTGAGCAAAGCAAGGAGTGGGTCGCCACCTACCGGGAACATCAAGACGCATACACGTAAGCGGTACTCATTTTTCGCGGTGATTTCGTGTTCCACTGAGCCGTTCCCTGTTCAGTATCAGTCCAGCCGACCATGAGCACCATGGATGGACGGCCTCTGACGACGATTCCCGCAGTGTGGTAATTAGTTTTCATCTCATGACACAGCAGTTTTCTGATTGGTGTCGCAGATTGAGATCAAGCTACTCATAGAAATACCCTTCCTCCGACATGCTCAATTGTTCCGATTTGTGCCAATTTACGAATAAGCACGAGAGACTATGTGGATATGTGGAACCAATGTAGTTGTACAAAGTTGCCTTGTGTGTAGTGTTTCAATGCTGTTGCCAGTGTAAGGAGAATCGAATCAGGGTTTCGTTGGTTACACACCTGTGCAAGCGAAGGAGATGGTGAAAATATGTGTGCCAGAGTGCCCTCCTGGCTGATGTTGTTAGTTGTTAATTAAGGACGACTGGACCAGGAGTGGACAGGCCAAAGTACTTATCTTCATGGAAATTTGTTACATAACTAGTTACATATATGCGTCCAACGGTTGCGGGGTCAAAAAATTGCGCCACCGATTCCAGGCCTCAGACCACATGCCTGAAAGTTTACAATTGATAGGCAACCCCAACTCAGGGGGACCAGTGGCATAACGCGCTCTGAGAATCGACGCAATTCTCAAGTGAACGAGCTGCCTTCCCGGATATTCGAAATTCTGGATCGAGATTGTAATTGCACAAGCAGCCATCGAGACGGGGCCCATCACGCATTCACGGCGGGGACCGAGATGCGGCGGCCTGGGTACAGGGTAGTATCTGCCAAGGTCAGAGTCCGACAGCTATAAGATGAACGACTCAACTCGCACAGTACATCTCATTCCCAAACCTCCTACCACAGTAACTTTAAGATCTGGATGACTCCCAATCTCACTTCCGGTGATTACAAAATCGTCACTCTCCTGGAGACCAACCCCCTCGCCGGTATCAGTCTCACAGGTCCAGGTTTCCAGGATGTCTATGTCGGCGGGTCAGTCACAAAGGTATGACAGTCTTGCGTCTCCATCTGGAATGCACGGTTCACTTCATCGGCTGTAGTGGGTAGTCGAGCAAGATGGTGACAATATTTATCGGTTCCGCGTGGGTGGATATGCCTCTACCGGGGTAATTGACGACAAGGTCGCTGCTTCCATCAACCCTAAGCAAGACGTGGAGTGGATCGTCACCCACCGGGAATTTCAGAACGCATACACGTGGGCGGTACTCCTTTTTGGCAGTGATCCCGTGTTCCACTGAGCCCTTCCTTGTTCAGTATCGAACCAGCTAACAATATGGGAATGGGTTGGACAGCCCCTTTCGACTCTAGGGGCAGTTCTGACCGTGACCCTGTGGTATTTTTTTTGTCTCTCCACGCAGCAGTTTTCTGATTTGAATCACAGATTAGGATCAAGCCAATCATAGTCGAACCCCCGGAAATTTCATATAATCAATTATTCCGGTTTGTGCCAATTAACGAATAAGAACAGGAGGCTGTATGTGAAACCAGCGTAGTGGTACAAAGTTACGCTGTGTGCCCTGTTTCAATGCTGTTGCCAGTGTAAGGAGAAATGAATCAGGCTTTGTTGATTACATACCCTTCCAGGTGAAGGAAGAATTGCTGAATATACGTATGCCAGAGTGCCCTGATGTTGATAGTTGTCAAGGACGACCGGACGAGGGGTTGACAGGCCAAAGTACTTATCGTGGAGATTTATGACCGTTGGAGCGGCTAGCAATTTGGTAACTAGTTTACTTCAGGTTTTCACGAAATCGTGGTACATAACTCCACACTCACGAGTAGGCCAACCTGGGAAATTTTCTCGCGTTGTATCTTGTATCAATAGATCGGGCATGGCGAACTAATGATATCACCTTGGGCCTCGCATTCGTTCAAGTTACTCTCGCTGTTGAATTGTTTCAAGGTCGAGCGAATCGAAACCGCCCGCCGTCTCTTCCCGGATCCCACTTCCAGCGAGTCAATCAGGCGCATAAGTTACAGCTGGCTGAGTGGAAAAAACCAATATCGTGATAGACCTTTACTCGTTGAGGCCATGCGATGACTTCTTCCCGACTTGATTGGATCATAGTAACCGAGCTAAGCCCGCCTTGGGTTGAGAAATGTCACTCAGACAGGCTCCCACCCACTACCGCTTCGAGTGTGAGGGGAACTTACTAGCCTAGGGTGAGGACTTGGCAGATTTCAGCGGTAGAGAACCTATACGCAAATAAAGACTTAATGCTTGATCCGATGAGAGCCTGAGACAGACGAGCGAGCTTGTCTGGTGACCAGCCCGTCTATGAGGTCAAGCCATTGACAGACCCAGTCGAGTGTGTCAATGTATTGAAAACGACACTTTCTCCCGACCAAGTTTGGGACCCTCGTGCGCGATTCCTTTATGGAGAGTGACTGTACATGCATACACAATACACGAGCTTCAATCACTGCTGTGCCTTGACACTGCATCCTGTGACAGACTTACATTCCTTGTCTGGCCTACGCGATCTGCGACAAGACCGCTTCTGAAGCAGTCACTTTGACATTGGCTGGTTCGTCTTCAATAGCAACAAGCTGGACCTTGTTATCCTACGCGACAATGACATAACGCTGTTGGAGCATGTAGCACGTCAGTAATCGTCAGTGCAAGGTTTAGCGAAACTGGAGTAATCCAGGATACGTCCCACGTACCTTTGAACGCGAGACCCGAGGAGACCAGAAGCATCAAAGATGAGTCCAAGGTTACTTGTAAACTCGCCCTTGTCGTCGGCGATGAAGCGAATGCCTGTCGTTTGGTGACGCCCGTGGGGATGAGTGCATTGCCAAGACAAAAAGATGACGCACCGGTTCCTTGAGGGGCAGGTTTCTCCTTCCAAGCCCTGCGTTATGCGTGAGTCATAGGTAGGCTGTATACGCGTGCATGGGTAAGAAGAAATATACTTGGTCACAAAGATACCTCTCAATCATCGACAAGAAGCACTTTGAGCACCTCCGGCACATTCAGCTTCATCTCCGGTTTTCGACTGTTTTCGTCCTACCACATTACATCGACCAGTCAGCAACCAGAACGACATGACACGGGAAGCCCAGAACTGTCAAAGGGAGAGACCAATCACGTCCGACACCGGATTCGCAACGTAGCGTACGTGCACACCTACTCTGGGCACACCATGAAAGCCCAGGACGACTCACCTCTTCCCTACCCCGCTTCGTCCCCCTCCCATCCACCCTCCCATCCCGTCCCGTCCCAGTTCCAGTTCCGCCACCCGCACCATCGAACCCACTCCCCCTGCACCTTTTTTGCTCCCTGCCGCGGAAGAGGACACTGCCTGGGATAGTACTTGGCTCGAGAGTGCTTTCTGAAGCGCGATGTTGGTCTCGTTAAAATTGAGAAGACACGCCACTAGTACGGGGACCCACTCGTTCCATCTACGGAAAAAGACGCGTAGATCAGTCTGCGACCCATGCCTCGCTCCACATACTGAAACTGTGGGCAGGAGACTACCAAAGAAATAGAACAGTGGGAACACTGGCAGACGACATAAATGTATAGAGAGAGCGAGCAATCGAGGAGAAGGGCAAGGCAGTCTCATGGCTCTCGCGCGGGCCACAGCAGAATGGTAAATTGGATTGGGAACCATTTCGAAGAGGCTCAACGATACTCAAAATTCCACTACGAGATCGCATGTCGTCGAGTCGATGCACATTCCCTCTTTCGACGGGGTCGTTATCTTTCTGGCCCACTCACCTACTCCCCCCGGCGCGTGGGGGTTCTTGTATCCATACTTGAAGATCGTGTTGCCACCTCCGGAGACACGCCGACGGTCGGTACGAATTCGTGACCTTGTTTATCGTGGTTATCATGATGGCGCTGTCTCGTCCCAGTACATCATGATGAAACAGGCTAGAATCACGCCCAGGAACACGAATCCCACTCCAAGGCAGTGGACACAGGGTTATCTCGTCGACACTCCGCACCGATACGAGAGCTCCACATTAATCGATCCTTCTTCTGATCTCCGCACGTTCAAAAGCCGCTGTCTTCTGGTCTGGACCGACACCCCGTAACGTGCACACTCGAGCCCTGATTCATATTAGCGGATGAACGATGGGGACAGTAAGGCGAAGAAGTATGCTTTGTAAAGAGCGTCCTTCTCATCACGGCTGTACGATGCCGAGGAACCAGTAAATATGTGTGGTATGGGCTGACCACAGAAACCATTGTTGGATGACAATTGAACAACCACGATCGAGCTCTGGTTTTCGAGTAACACGTGCGTTTATAGGGGTAATAATTAATCAGATGGACGTGGAAGTACTCAAGAAACACAAAACGAAAACTTACACAGTTTTCCCAGTAGGTTAGTCTCTGTTTCCCGATCAGCTTTCAAGTGATATATCCATTCCTAACACACACACACATATATATGGTGCTTTCACATTCAGATTTCAGAGTATCGGGACCGAGGTTATAGTTTTGCTACAGAGATGAAGGATGTAAGACCGCGGTTTAAGGCACAGCATCTGAATCGTCTGGGGATAAGTTGGCCAACTTCTTTCCAACGACGATGAGTAAGCCAAGCATATGGGTCCCAAAGATCACTGAGTAGATTTTTGGCTTTGCGCCACCTAGTCTCAGGCGCGTGGGCGTTTTGCTTCAGCGAGCGGAATATGACGCCGGTACTTCAGGTGGTTTGTAAAAGTCGCATGTAATTCCCCCACCGAATGTATTTTAGAAGAGGGCATGATGGTTCGAAGACCCACCACTACCGTAGCAGCACCGTGAATCGGGCTACCGAAGCGTCGTCTCCTTCGAGCGAGATCTAACACGGAAATTAGGATGCGTCGACCGTGTCAAAAAATTGCGCCATCGACTCCAAGTGTCGGATTACATGCCTGAGAGTCCACAATCAATAGGCAACTCGGGGGAACCAGTGGCGTAACGCGCTCTGAGAATCGACCCAATTACCAAGTAAACGAGCTGCCTTGTCGGGATATTCGAAGCTTTCTGGATCGAGATTGTGATTGCACAAGCGGCCATCGAGACGGGGCATGATCACGCATTCGCGGCCGGGACCGAGATGGCGCCCTGGGTAATATCTGCCAAGGTCAGAGTTCGACGGCTATAAAATGAAGGACTCGACTCGCATAGTACATATCATCCCAAAACCTCTTACCAGTTCTCGATGGCTCCCAACCTCACTTCTGGTGAATTCAGAATCGTCTCACTCGTAGACGGCAACCCCTTCGCCGGTGTCAATTTCACACGTCCAAGTGCCCAAAACGTCTATCTCGGCGGGCCTGTCACATCGGTATGACAGCCTTTCGTGTCCATCCAGAATGCAAGGCTCACCTCGTCGGCTGTAGTGGGTAGTCAGGAAAGATGGCCCCGATACTTATCGGTTTAGCGTGGGCGGATATCGCTACACCGGGGTATCTGGCGATAGGGTCATGGCTTCCATCCACCCTGAACAAGGCGTGGAGTGGATTGCCACCTACCGGAAACATCAAGACGCATATACGTGAGCGGTACTCATTTTCGCGGTGATTCCATGTTCCACTGAGCCGTTTCCTGTTCAGTATCAGACCAGCCAACCGTAAGCACCACGGATGGACAGCCTCTGACGACGATTCCCGCCGTGAGGTAATTAGTTTTCATCTCATGACACAACAGTTTTCTGATCTGTGTTGCAGATTGAAATCAAGCTAATTATAGAACTGCTTATCCTCCCCCCGAAATTTTTGACTACTCAATTGTTCCGGTTTGAGCGAATTGACGAATGAAGAAGAGATTGTATGTGGAACCAGTGTAGTTGTACAAAGTTACCTCGTGTGCCGTGTTCAATGTTGTTGCCAGTGTAAGGAGAATCGAATCAAGGTTTTGTTGATTACACACCTGTGCAAGTGAAGGGGGAAAAAGCTGAAAATACGTATGCCAGTGAACCTTCTGACTGAAGTTGATAGTTGTCAAGGACGACCAGACGATGGGGTAGACAGGCCAAAGTACTTATCGCGGAAGATTTATGACCGTTCGGGGGGCTAGAAATTTGGTAACTAGTCAACTTCAGGTTTCCAGGAAATCGTGGCAACTCCACACTCGGGCGGGTGGGCCAACTTTGGGGGATTTTTTCGCATTGCATTGACAACTTGACTAGTAGATCGAGCATGGCGAATCATTAGTATCACCTTGAGCCTGGCGTTCGTTACCTTTGTTGTTCGATTGTCTCAAAGTCGAGCGAATCGAAACTGCCCACCGTCTCTTCCCAGATCCCACTTCTTGGCAACATCTGCCAGCTTGTCAGTCGAACGCAATTACAGCTGACTGAGTGGAAACCCAACATGGGCCTATTTACCCGTTGAGGCCATGCGGTGACTTCTTCCCGACCTGATTGTGTTATCATGGTAAGCGAGCTTGGGTTGAGAAATGTCACTCAGATCCAGGCGCCACTTCGAGTGTGAGGGTGACATACTAGGGAGTGAGGACTTGGCAGATTTCAGCGGTAGAGAACCTATACGCAAATTCAAATCTGACAAAACGTTACTACCTGATCCGCTGAGAGCCTGAGACGGACGAGTGACCCTATCTGGTGACTAGCCCGTCTATGAGGTCAAGCACTCGACAGACCCGGTCGGGTTTGCCAACGTATTGAAAACGACACTTGCTCCCAACCAAGTTTGAGATCCTCGTGCGCAATTCCTTTATGGAAAATTACTGTACATGCATACACGATACACGAGTTTCGGCACTGTTGTGCCTTGACATTGCGTCCTGTGACAGACTTGTATTTCTTGTCTGGCCTACGCGATCTGCGACAAGACCGCTTCTGAAGCAGTCACCGTGATATTGGCTGGTTCATCTTCAACAGCAATAAGCTGGACCTTGTTGTCCTGCGCGACAATGACATAACGCTATTGGAACATGTAGCACGTCAGCAATCGTCAGTGCAAGGTTTAGCGAAACTGGAGTCATCCAGGATGCGTCCCGCGTACCTTTGAACGCGGAGACCCAAGGAGACCGGAAGCGTCAAAGATGAGTCCAAGGTTGCTCGTAAACTCGCCCTTGTCGTCGGCGATGAAGCGAACGCCTGTCGTTTGGTGGCGCCCATGGGGATGAGTGCACCACCTAGACAAAAAGACGACGCACCGGTTCCTTGAGGGGCAAGTTTCTCCTTCCAAGCCCTGCGTATATGCGTGAGTCCTAGGTAGGCTGTATGCGTGCGCACAGGTAAGGGTGAACATACTTGGTCACAAAGACATCATTCACAGCGACGACGTAGATGTCCTTGATTCCTTTCGTCTTGTACTTCTCATAATCCCGGACATACTGGGGTACCTGAGAGCTGCAAGGGATCGTGAACGCGCCGGGAACACCGAGCTAAAGTGCACAGCGACGATCAGCGTCATTTATCTCCAGACTTGGTCACACACGCACAATGATGCACTTCCCACTCAGATCGAGTGTGAAAGGCTGGTCAGGATAATCTTCCTTGACATTGACTACGGGGATCTCGTCGCCGACACTTATCTGTCCTGCGGAGAGGACAGTGGCTGCGGCAGAGTGGGCTGCGCGGGCTGCACCTGTGAGAATGGAGGTCATTGCAAAAGTTCGAGTGGAGTCCTTGGAGTGCGAGCGATTTTTATATCTAAGCTATGATGTCAATCATCACGTGAGTAAGCAGCTTGGCCAGTAGCACTAGTACTGTAAATCCGTCGAGCTTAAAACCAACCAGCGAGATGAAAGCCACAGTGAAGATAAATTACGACCGCGAGATATTCTGATACTGCAAACTCGCACTTTGATACTCTGCGAGGAATAACCTATCACGCTCCGTTACAAGGAATCTGTGTCCTTCGTGAGCTTGTGTGGACAAGACAAGGAAAGGCAAGCACGTACGAGAGTAGCTCGTTCACATAGTCTTTCACCAACCCTATGCTCTCCCCATCCATCGTCGAGCTCGCTACCATCTGTGGCAAACTCACTGGAACAATCCATCAATAAACCATGCCACGCGATCCAATCGAACACAGTTGAGAACATACCCAACATTCTCAATAGGTGCTCCGCCCCATAGATCGAACTCATGTCCTTCTCTTGCCCAACCTGTACTTTGGGACCAGTCACGTATGCCTTCCGCATCTCCGCATACTGAGGGCGCTCAAAGCGGTACAGCAAGTTTGCACCGAGGGAGCGATCAAAGTACACAGTGAGCCCAGAAATGATGGTAGGAAGAACGAGGTCAGGGTCACGCAAGCTATTTCGAACCCAAGTGAGGAGGTTGTCACTAGACACCAGGAAGATCACATGCCTCGTCTGTTTACCCATTTTCGCGACATGGTCTTTGAACTCTTGGAGGATTTCGACCACATTTGGCGTCCGAGGAAGCGGGACCAGCTACATTCACAATACCATGGACGGCGACACCACAAAACGAATAACAGGGATGGAGGGTAGATATACTCAGATAAAGAGAGAGAGGGAAGTATAAAATCAAAGAAAGACGTGCCTGGTTATTTTTCGTGATAGCCTCCCAATCATCGACAAGAAGTACTTTGAGCACCTCCGGCACATTCAGCTTCATCTCCGGTCTTCGACTGTTTTCGTCCTACCACATCACATCGACCAGTCAGCAACCAGAACGACATGACACGGGAAGCCCAGAACTGTCAAAGGGAGAGACCAGTCACGTCCGACACCGGATTCGCAACGTAGCGTACGTGCACACATACTCTGGGCACACCATGAAAGCCCAGGACGACTCACCTCTTCCCTACCCCGCTTCGTCCCCCTCCCATCCTTCCTCCCACCCCGTCCCGTCCCCGTCCCAGTTCCGCCACCCGCACCACCGGACCCACTCCCCCCTGCACCTTTTTTGCTCCCTGCCGCGGAAGAGGACGCTGCCTGGGACGCCTGGCTCGAGAGCGCCTTCTGAAGCGCGACGTTGGTCTCGTTAAACTTGAGGAGACGCGCTACGGGGACCCACTCGTCCCATCTATAGAAAAAGGCGCGTGGATCAGTCTGAGACCCATGCGTCGCTCGTCATGCTAAATTGTGGGCAGGGGACTACCAAGGAAATAGAACAGCAAGAACAGGCAAAACAAACGTATTGGAGAGAGCGAGGAAGCGAGGAGAAGGGCAAGGCAGACGCACGTTTGCTTCCACCCCTTGTAGTGTACGAAAAAGTGTGGGCCGATGCCGGCGAGTTTGGTGTTGGTTTCGTCCCACATCTCGGTTTTCAGGATCTTGGCTTCATAGATGAGCGGTCCGTGGTAGCAAAGGACACGTTCGTTAACCGTGAATGGGAGGGTACCCGTGGTAGACATGTTTGTTGACGCTGTCGAGGTTGAGGCGATTCAGAGGCCCAGGGTGATGTAGTGGTGGCTGAAGTCAAACCGAAGGCCTGATTTCTTGGAATAATCGATACGACTCGGAGTGGAACCTTGCATGCGATGAATGAAACACTCCCCAGCGCTTGGCTTCGCGGTCAGGTTTTCGTATTAGTATTGCGTTTCTTTCTGGACGAAAGCAGAGCCGCAGTGCACAACCCTACCCTTGACTTTTTCTTCCTAACCCGCTTCAAGGTGATTCGCCTTGATTCGTAGCCAATGTGTGTCAACAACAACGATAAATTGGCACAGCACTGAGCAATGAGCAAAGGAGACTAGCACTGTCCCAGTGGACGCAGCGGTAGCTTGTAAGTGCATCCGCCCTGTCGTGCAAGAATCAATGACAGGCTGTTGTCTACAGAGCTTGCACATTGCCGTTCGAGTTATGTGTGTTACAGTATGTAAGTGCCAGCAGTACTTCCAACAACACGATTCCCTTGCCCAAGCATAGCTGACAACACGTACTACCTAGTCTTGTGACTTGGTTCCGTTCAAGACATAGCAGCGAGTCCGAGGCATCGCATGGTTGATATCATAGCCTGCGATATAAAGATCGCTCGCGCTTCATGGAATCCACTCGACCTTTTGCAATG
>JBBPRV010001311.1:0-10576 GCA_038093235.1 Boletus harrisonii | reverse complement strand
CTCCATTTGCTTCTCTGACACTTGGCTAAGTACTTAAGGGTAAAAGAGATATTAAGAAGAATGGTCTGCTATGTACTTGTAGGTAGTAGTAATAAAAGTATGTTGGGAGAAAATCATTTTATTTCTCCACGTGAATGAACAAATAAGGAAAAATAGAGGTATGTACTAGACACTATGGTCTATATGTCCCTCAATTAGCTAAGTATTTGGACCGTGGGAATAAGGTAAAAACTCAAATCTCGGGTCAAATGTCTAGCATCACATATACAATAACTAAGTATCCGCATCCAAACATTTTGGTGCAGGTCAACGCGTTGCAAGAGGCATTTACTGAGGCAATGGGGCAGAGGGTGAGAACATTGTTCATGTTGGTGATGCCAAAAGCATTGTCTGCTTGGAACCTGAGGTTGCAGAAGGCCTCAGTGCAGCCTTCAAGGGAGAAGTACCACAATTTGACATAGGAAATCTTTTGAATGGCATATTGCAAGGGTCTGGGAGCGATGATGCTGCAGGAAGGCAGTTCTCATTGAAGTCATTGATCTTCAGCTTCTTCTTCTCAGCCTCTTTGCACTCTCTTTCTATCTCGGCTTCCTCCAGCTGTCTTTGGTCTTCATCTCTCCATATTTCCTCAAGCTGGAGGTGCTCAGCTTCTCTGGCTCCAGCCTTGTGCTCCAGGTTCCAGGCCTCAATCCACTGGGCATGTTCATCATTCCAGGCAATAATGAGGTGCTCAGTCACTTAGTTTGCATCCTCATTGAAACTGTTCATGTTGGCCTCCCGCACCATATGGTAGGTGTTGGAGGCAAAATCTGGGTGCACTTTGAGGGCAGGATCAGCCATGGTAGGGAGGTGTGTGGCAAAAACAGGAGGAAAAAGAACAACAGGGAAAAAGAAAAGAAAAGGAGGGACTAAAGGTCAGATGTGATGAAGTGGCAAGAATGAGCAATAAGGGGAACAAGCAGCAAGGTGACAGTGCAGACAAGAAAAGAAAGTGGCGCTACTTGCTGCTTGTCCAAAGACCTAACACTGTGACTACATTTGTACCTTACTGTGTCACAGTGTGACAACTTATGGCAATGGCAAACAAATAAGACAGCACTACACAGTGGCTAAGTGGTCTGACCAGGGTTACCATGTCACTCATGTTATGATTTCTGTGGTTGAAGTATGTAATAGTATAGACTCTGTTCATGCATGGTGGGACATGCACTGGGCCAAGATCCTGAAGTACTGTACCTTGACTAGTATGCCTGGGAAAGGCAACACACAATCATTGGTGTGCACACGCCAGACAGCAGGATCAAGTTGTACTACAAAGGGGCAGACATGATCATTCTTGAGCAGTTGGAAGCATCAGCTATTCACCGAAAAGATGCTGTTTCATCTCAGAGTCTGTTACACTCGCCTTATTTTTATTCCTTTCTTCCTTACTAACGGTGGACAAGACTATGCCACTGAAGGAGGAGTGCTCCTGATCAACTCTGATGGTGCCTGGTTGTTCGATTCAGAAGCTGTCTTTGGGGACATGTTGCCCCACCCCCTGTCTTCTGCTTTAAACTGGTTCTCCAATGATGCAGGCATCACCACCAATGGGAAAGTTGGGAAGATGGAGCGGCGACAGCGTCAGCTCAAAGGGTGCAGACTGACAGGAGTGTTTGCATGCCAGGACAATCCCCTGCATTGAATCCTGCTTCCCTTTATTACCTTCTCTCAGATCATTTCCTCCAGTCTAGTGGAAATGAGGTCACAGAACACATGGTCAATGCTTCAGCCCAGATTTCTTGTTGTGCCATCCTTGAAGTGGGGTGCTAAACTGTCCGGGAACAAATCTGGTTGAGCCTTCCCATGGTAGGTCACGTCACATGTGACTGCCACACTCAACAAGCAATATCGCTGACAAGTATGGGCAGGAAGTTCATATTGTGTCTTCAGCTGCACATACCTTGCATAGGTCGACTTTGAGTTGGGTGTTTGCACGTCGCTGATGGTGTCTCCGATGGAAGTCAAACGTGAAGTCTATGCATCATTGCCTCTTTACCAAAACACCAAGGTCATGTGAGAAGACAAAACCTTCGAGAGTCCTTATACTCCCCTGTAGGTCCGCATCCTCATTATTCACATTGTGTTCATCAAACTCTTTGACAAACAGACAGTTGGTTTGCATAAATCAAGTATAGAACAAGGGTACAGACTGAGGGTGGTATTTACCCTTCACCACATCCCAATTAACAAGCCTTTGTCCCGATCACAACCAGTATCTATGTATATCCTAATGGAGATGGGTGGATTGATTTAGATTCAGACAACTGTGAACCATTCAGCTATAAGTACCTTTTGCCATTGCTGAATATGTACAACATGGAAGTGTCAGGCAATCTCTGACTCAGAGCACAAACCTGGATCAAGCTGTCCGCCAGAAAGACATGTATAAGAGAATCTGGATATTTTACAATACAGGCCTTGTAACTTCATGCTGCATTTTGTCCCCCAGTGTTGTCTGGCCTGTTCAGCTGACATCTGCCTTTCAGAATTGAAAACCATTTTCCATAGTCCCTTCCCCACCAGATTGGCAGTGATATGACACTTGTGACCATGACTGTACCAAGTATCATAACACTTAGTGAGGCTAGATTTGTTGTCTGAAAAATGGTATAGAGTAATGCCAAGGCAAAGAGAAACATCCTGTACCAGGAGATTAGTACATTGACAAGCATGAGAAAAAAAAATCTAACTGACCCCCAGATTAGAAGTGCAGAGGGCAAACTAAAGATTATTCCAAGAATGATGGTACCACCCCTCCAGTGAGTCATTGTTTGCATGAATTCTGCCTGAAAGACATTTGTTAGCATCAACCACAACATATAGTAAATAACAATGAGTGCCATACTGCCTCAGTTGGAGAGTCTATCATGTTGATTTTTCTTGAAAGCAGAACTGAGGAAATCAAAGAGCCAGTGACACATAATAGTGACATGTATGTGGCCACTATGGCCACTGACTGTGAGTCCATATTGTTCCTGTTCACAGCTGGAACAGCTAGGAAGCTGACATTTACAGCCAACATCACTGTAGACTAAAGAACATTTCAGGCACAATGTTGTAAAATAGTTAGAAAGCCTACAAATATTGTGAAACCACTCCATCTGGCTTGAAGACGAGAGGAAAACTTGCTCCATTGTGCAAGGTTGACAATGTCATCAACCCAAATGGACTTTAGCTCTTGCACATGTGAAGTCAGAGCAAAACAGAGAAGAAAATCCAATAAATGAAAGGTGTGGCTTTCATCTCCATGTTGATCATAGACAGACATGTCTGCTTCCAAACAGGCTCCTGGTTGCCCATAGAAGTGGTAAAACCTTGCATGCACTAAAATAAAAATGAGAACAATAAGGTCTTTGAGCATAATGGATTATCAACAAACCTATTACACTCATTGCTCGAGCTGACAAAGTATCAAGATACAAAATCAGGCAAGAAAAGAAGATACTCTCACCTAATATCCATATAGCATAACCATCAGTTGCATGTACCCTTGCTATACAATAATGCATAAACATTGTGATTAGCATACACAAAAGAGACAATTGCCTTGTAGATAGGGCATAACACCAAGAATTTTAACAAGTTCATCTTGACTGAAAGGATAAAGTGGTGCTACAGATGTAAGACTGTCTATAGAGCTTTTAATTTAGTATTTTCTTGAGGCATAAAATTAGCTTAGCAAACCCATATGTGCATATGCAACTGTACCCCACACCTCCATGACATGCTCCTGTAGCAAGGGAATGGAACTTGGGTATTGTTCACAATGATACCTATCAAAAGAATGACATTGATAAATCAGATATTGTGAAAACAACATACCAGTATTGTTTCTCAATGGCATACACTGTCACACAATGATCAGAGGAAAACCTTGAAAGTCAATATCATGACTCACTGATATGACTATCCTCAGTTACACCAAGGATTTCTGGTGTCATAAACCCAGCCAGGTCAAAATCATCAACCCAGAAAACAACATGAGTGTCATGGTTCACAAAATAGTAAAACCATGCAGAATCCACATGCTGTATGACCAGCTGGGTAGGATATTTTTGGAAAGTGGAACTCGACAACAGTTGATCCTCCCTTGCCCTTAAAGAATGAATGCATGCATGCAATTCACTTAGGTCATCAAGTTCTGTAAGGCCAATGTCTGTGAAGACATCCTAGACTCAGAATAAGTATTGAACAGGAGAAGATAGCACGGCTGCATCATTCAGACCTTATTTGAATTGAAATAATAGCGTGCACCGTCAGGATGAACAACCCGCTCCCAGTGGTCAGGTACATTCCTATAAAATCATTCCTCAACCCAGATACTCGAGGAGGATGAGAACAGTGTATACTCCAGGAAGCTCATTTGACCCGCTTTGATCTTTTCTTTGTTCGGTTTTTTCTTACTTCACGGAGCATGCAATGGATTTCAGTCGAAACAATCAATATCTAGCATAACTGAGATATGACATACACAGGTCGACGGTGCCGGTATCTCTCAAACCATTGTGGCGCCAAGGGTTTGGGCTCGGGCGCAACGGAATGCCGTGGCAATAGCGTATCTTCCTGTTGTCCATGGAGTCCAGTTGGTAGGGAAGAGGGCGTGCAACGGTCTGGAGCTTGAGTGCATTGGACACGTTTCTGGGGGGTCGTACTATGTGATTCTGGGAGCGAGGATAAAGTAGAGACGCCGGGAAACTTGAGTGATTTGAAAGAGTCGCGTACGAACCGCTTCAAGGCGACTATGATGCGGATCAGAGGTAAAACCCCACCAGAGAGGGAAAGCGCTCTTCGCGCGGCAGAGAGCAACGACTGGAGGAGCAAGAAAACTAGCCGCATTACTTGGGCACGAGTGAGGCTAGTCTCGAGGACGGTAGTCACGCGTGGTAGTGGGGCGTAGTCTGGTCACCAGACTAAGTGGGGCGGTGCAAAGGCATCCGAGTTGGAGCCGAGTATTAGTCTCCGTACTCACTGGTCTTGAGCAACATTGACCATGATGGAGGAAAACCAAACGAAAACCCGAATGCTGCTCCCAGGTGAACAGAAGTAAACTGTATATTTTTTTCGCTCGTTCATCGACCTAACATTGATGCAAAGGAAAGAATAGCTGGGATATTAATTCGGGAACGCGGATCCGGCTCGGACTGAACCAAGAACACCGGACGTCGACTCGATCAGAGTCGGAAGAACGCAGGATATAAGTATACAATGATAATCGCTTCGAACTTTGGGTTGCTCGGAGTCTTTAGTCATCGTGGTGGCTGATGCCTGATCCATGCTCAGTTCATCGGTGGGGTCCAAACCGAAACCTGCGGTATCAAGGGGGACGAGATGGGAATCTGCTTTACACAATTTCAAGTTACCCAGGACGAGGTACCTCTGGAGTCTGGACGGAACCGACAGTGTGGTAGTTAATGCATCAAATTGCTAGGGTCCTTAGACTGCCAGACGTTGCTCCCTCAAAGTTCAAATGATAGGGATACACCATGTATATATACACATTTCAGATTACATCCTAACAAAATTTTTGCAACTAGAACACCCAATCCATTCAACTTTCCTTGTCTCTCACCTACCTTCCCTCTCTCTCTAAAGTCCGGTTGTTTTCGTTCGGCGATACAGTACTTGCTGCCGTTTTTTCAGATCCAAATGGTCAGCGTCGGTGTATCGTCCCAAATCCCATATATACACGCACAAATGCAAATTCTGTGTGTGCCCACATGGCCGCGTCGATCCTAATCGAGACAGTAAACGCGAGTCCAATGACCGGGATGCCTTCCAGCAAGGCAGCAGTAAAGCCGAACACCAGAGATGTTTGTATCAGAACATGAATGGGCATTTAACTGTACCTTGGTGAAATGCGAGGATACGGACACGCACGTCGGTGGTCCCACATCCGCTCCTCGATGAATACTGCAATCTCACGGGGTGTCATTTTCTTCGCTTTAAAGTGCTTTATGGGGGTAAAGTAAGGTATGAATTAGCTTAGTGATAGGAGGAAGATGGGATGGACTCACCGGTTTGTGGAGGTGTTGTGCTGTTCTCGTGGCTTTAAAGCCCGCTGCTACGAGCGTCCCTACGAATGGATACAAGGACAACGAAAGAAGCAGCACCAAAAGCATGATATATCGCCTTAGCATTCCATGGTGTGTGCCGCTCGTTCGCGCATACATACACCTTTCTTGACCACAACGCCAACGGCCCATATGCTCATCGTACTGCTCACGCGTGAGCTGAAGCTTTCATCGACGATGGGGAATGCGTCCCATTCCTCCACGTATGGTTGCCAAAAGTCAGAACCCTTGCCGGGAGAGGCGACTGTCTGGTCCTACGGATGTTCCGAGAGAGATAGAAGGCGATGATAGACGTGACTTGAGTTCTAAGGAGCAGAATTACCATGTCTAACGAGCAGCATTAAGAGATGCCGTGCCAGGTGAACAAGCGGAACCAAGGAACATACAGGTGGACACATTGAACGGCAACCTGACGCCGAGGAAGGTCTCCTCCGAGAGGTCCGAAGCGGTATGTGAGAGGCGAGCGATGTAGCTAAAAGAAAAGAGAGAAGAAGGGTTGTTGAAGAGAACCCGTATGATGTGCTTTTGGATCCTGTATGTCAGACATGTCTTTGGAGAGGTCAGCCAAAGTAAACTCCCCGCAAACGGGTCCCAACATGCACCCAGAGGAACTAGACAATAAGACCTCGCCGCACGCCATGCTTTCACTTGTCCCAAGCAGGTTTAGAAATGTGTCTGTGTATAATCTGTAGACGCCAACGCCGACGTAGGACGATGGAAAATCGAGACGGAGAGTTGCTCGCTGGAGATTGGCGGGCATTGGATCTGATCCCGAACCAGTACGTGCCATCAAGTCTGAAAATGCGGGTGCGAGTGGTCACTGTGATTGAGGTTTTAATGGAAAATTACGCTAAGGATGAACGGCCTTGCCACTAAAGTACTGCGCGGGTCGGGCTGGCGGTCGAGTGTCGCAGCAGCGGAGCCAAACAAGCGACAACGATGACGTGTTGTGATGAGGTCAGCAAAGCAACTCTGCGACTACGGACAAGGACGAGGAGAAGATGGAGTCGGAAGAGTCGTTTGCGCGACTCGTGCACGGCGCCAACCCGGCAGCGAACACCCGATATCCGCCGACGACCGCGATGGACCCGTTCTTTGATGACGACGACGACCTCCTCGACCCACCAGCCAATCGCGTCTCCCCGATGCGCTCCCAGGAGAGCGGCCTTCCCCTCCACGACACTTTCCAGGGCAGCGCCTCCTTTCCGGGCGTGCATCCCACTCAAAAGCCACCACCCCCGCGCAGACGCAGCAAGTGGAAATGGCCATGGGACAAGCCAGTCGAGCTCACCGGCGAGCGTGTCATCGCGCTCAACAACCCGATCATGAACGACGACTTTGGCGACAACTTTGTCTCCACCAGCAAGTACAGCACCGCCTCCTTTCTCCCAAAGTTCCTCAAGGGTAGCTCCCCCCCACATCACATGTCCCACCACTCACGCGCCCACAGAGCAGTTCTCCAAATACGCAAATATATTCTTTCTCTTTACCGCGTGCATTCAGCAGATACCGAACGTCTCCCCCACAAATCAGTACACAACCATCGTTCCGCTTGCCGTCGTCCTCCTTGCTTCCGCTTTCAAAGAGGTCCAAGAAGACCTCGTCAGTCCCTCCCTCTCTGTTTTGATTGTCGCTCATCCCCTCCCAGAAACGACACCAATCCGACTCGGAACTCAACGCACGCATCGCCAAGGTACTCGCTTCGTCCTCTACCTTTGAATCCCGAAAATGGAAAGACATCCGCGTCGGCGACATCGTTCGCGTCGAGTCCGACGAGTTCATCCCTGCAGATCTCGTGCTCATCTCTTCGTCCGAACCAGAGGGTCTCTGTTTTATCGAGACGTCCAACCTTGACGGGTACGCATTGCGCCATTCTTGATTCCTAAAGCTCATCCCCCCCAGCGAAACCAACCTCAAAATAAAACAAGCATCCCCTTCGACCGCAGCCCTCACCTCTCCCCCCCTCGTCACAGCCCTCCACGGTTCCCTTCGTTCAGAACAACCCAACAATTCCCTGTACACCTACGAAGGAACTCTCGAGCTCCTTTCCGACGCTGGCGTCCCTCGACAGATCCCCATCGGTCCGGACCAAATGCTCTTGCGTGGCGCTCAACTACGAAATACCCCTTGGATATATGGCATCGTCGTATTTACCGGACATGAAACAAAACTGATGCGGAACGCGACGTGAGTTGTCTTCCCTCCTCACCGCGTGTTTGTCACCTTCGGCATATTATAGGGCTGCGCCGATCAAGAGGACCGCAGTAGAGAAGCAGGTCAATGTACATATCATATTCCTCTTTGGGTTTCTCCTCGCCTTATCGGTCGGGTCCACCATTGGTGCGAGCATCAATACAGTGAGTGGTTCGCAAACGTCTCACCGCTGTCATTCACGGCTCGTATCAGTGGTTTCTCTCCGGCTCTCAGTGGTACCTCTTTCAATCCAATACGTTTTCGGGTAGAGGTCAGTCGCCTTGTTTCTTTGCACGTCTCGTTCTGACAAGACGACCAGCCAAGATGTTTGTAGAAGGTCTCGTATGATTACCTTCTGATTGACCCAAACTAACCTAATCACCACAGACATCCTCACCTTTATCATCCTCTACAATAACCTCATCCCTATCTCACTCATCGTCACCATGGAAGTCGTCAAATTCCAACAAGCAGCGCTCATCAACTCGGACCTCGACATGTACTATGCCCGCACCGATACGCCTGCGCTCTGCCGCACCTCGTCCCTCGTCGAAGAGCTCGGCCAGATCGAGTTTATATTTTCGGACAAGACTGGGACATTGACGAGGAACGAGATGGAGTTCAAATGTGCGAGCATTGGCGGGGTGGGGTATGCCGAGGAGGTGGACGAGAGTCGGAAGGCGGACGCGGAGAGGGACGGGGAGGGTGTCAAGGAGAGTTGGCGGACGTTTGATGATCTGCGGCGGGTGCTTGATGGGACGTCCTCGTCGGGCAAGGTGTTCAAGAACCCGTTTACGCCCGAGGCGATGGCGATGTCAGATGGGGTGTTGAGGGAGAGAGAGGTCGCACACGAATTCTTGGCGCTCTTGGCGGTCTGCCATACGGTCATTCCAGAAGTGAGGGATGGAAAGACGCATTTCCAGGCAAGCAGTCCGGACGAGGCGGCGCTCGTAGCAGGCGCCGAGTTGTTGGGGTACCAATTTCATGTGCGTGGTGACTGTTTGTTTCGTTTGTCTCTCTTGATGATCGACCGCGGTTTGTAGATGCGAAAACCCAAGTCAGTATTTGTCAACATCCAAGGACAAACGGTCGAGTACGAGATCTTGAACGTGTGCGAGTTCAATTCGACACGGAAGCGCATGTCGACGGTCGTGCGCGCACCGGACGGCGGGATCAAGCTGTACTGCAAAGGCGCAGACACGGTTATTCTCGAGCGGTTGGGCAAGCATCAGCTGTTTACCGAAAAGACGCTGTCTCATCTCGAAGTCTGTCTTGCTCGCTTTGTTTTCCTCTCTTCCTCACTGATGGTGGACAGGACTATGCCACTGAAGGCCTCCGCACGCTCTGCATCGCCTACCGCGACATCCCCCCAGCCGAATACACCCAATGGGCATCCATCTACACCAAAGCCGCAGCGACGATCAACGGGCGCGGCGAAGCCCTCGACCAAGCCGCCGAGCTCATCGAAAAAGACATGTTTTTGCTCGGAGCGACGGCGATCGAGGACAAGCTTCAAGAAGGTGTACCGGACGCGATCCACACGTTGCAAGAAGCTGGGATCAAGATTTGGGTGTTGACGGGGGACCGACAGGAGACGGCGATCAATATCGGGATGAGTTGTCGGTTGATCGGGGAGAGCATGAATTTGGTGGTTGTGAACGAGGAGACGGGGCGCGAGACGGCTGAGTTTATCGAGAAGCGGTTGAGTGCGATTGGGAATCAGAGGATTAGTGGGGAGGTGGAGGATTTGGCGTTGATCATTGGTGCGTGTCGCTTTGGTTCTGGTTCGAGGCGGGCTGACGACGCACGACGTTAGATGGCAAGAGTTTGACGTTTGCGCTCGAAAAGGAGGTGTCCAAGTCGTTTTTGGAGTTGGCGCTGTTGTGTAAAGCTGTCATTTGCTGTACGTCGTGTCTATCTTTACGATGGGCTCCCTGACGTCCCGTTTTGGCAGGTCGCGTGTCGCCGCTGCAAAAGGCGCTCGTAGTCAAGCTCGTCAAGAAGAACCAAAATTCGATCTTGCTCGCGATCGGGGATGGTGCGAATGACGTGAGCATGATCCAGGCGGCGCACGTCGGGGTAGGCATTTCAGGCGTCGAGGTGGGTCGCGGTCCTGCGTGACGGTCGAATGCGAAACGTTGACGTTTTGTGCAAGGGTCTCCAAGCGGCACGGTCGGCCGACATTGCGATCTCGCAGTTTCGATATCTGAAAAAGTTGTTGCTCGTGCATGGCGCGTGGAGTTATCAACGGCTGTCCAAGCTCATTCTAT
>JBBPRV010001310.1:0-10577 GCA_038093235.1 Boletus harrisonii | reverse complement strand
CTGCCGCAAAACCGCAACAGTCGACTCTCCAAACTCTCGCCCGATCGCATCTTGTAATTTATTGTACTCCAGGCCAGCCTCGCATATCGACTCCGTGGCCTTGGTGACGAGTTCATGCCGCCACGCTGCTAGCAGCTGCTGGCGGGCCGAGTGGTCCATACCCCAAATCCGAGCGGAAGCTTGGACATGAGGGTCGCCACTCAACACTCCAGCATCTAACCCCCGGGCCCACCGCGAGAAGAGATACGTCTCCTCGATGGCTTTTCCGTTCTGGCCGACCAGCGTCATTCCGTCTTTTGTCTCCAATGGCACGTGGAATGCGTCGAAGAAATCACTGTGCTCAAGCTTTAGATGCGACATCAAGGTCTGGTCGTCCATGTCTAGTAGCGTGCCGAAGTGGGTTTTGAGGTCGTCTTCGTGGCGTGACGCGGTGCATCTGAGCTCGTCGATCGTGTCAAAATCATACCGAAACCGTCCGCGTGGCTGCTTGTGGAGGGAAAGATGCTCCATTGACTGGTCTGAACGTCCGCCGAGGCGCACTATGGATGCGGCAGGAATATTGTATTTGAGGAGGTCCATGAGGAATTGGTCCAGCGCATGGTTTGTATAGCAAACGACAAGAATGGTTTGAGAAGTCTTATCGTGTATCGCTTTTGCAAGAATGGTACCTATGAAAGACTTGCCCGTTCCTTACAACAGTGAGATTATTTTCGATATCAAGACGATAACGCTTACCTGGAGGCCCTTGAATCAACGAAACACTTTTCGTAAGACCAGAGATCAGTGACCTCGCCTGAGACTCGTCTAGGCAGATAGACGTAGGGAACTCCAAAAGGCTGCTTAGGTCAACGGAAAGGTTTGAGGTAACCGCGTCGGCAATGTGCGACAGGGCTGCACTGTCCCGCGGGGCCGCGATAGGCGTCTCTGGGTTCCAGAATATAATTTCTTGGGACAGTGGAACAGAATCCATATTTTGTAGCGCAACCAGCACTGGTTCAAAGGAAAATGTGGCGGCATCGAGTTGGATAAGTTGTAGACTCTTGGCAGTGCAAAAAGCGGTGAGGGTCTTTCTTATATTGACAGCGCTATCAAGCTGAAGGACTATCACTGGAGGATTGGAGGCTAAAAGTTCCTCCACGCGGTTCACTGTCCCGAAGCTGATGATATCTTGGCCAGAAGTGAGGCAAACGAGAGACTGATGCCCCAGGATCTTCGAACCACGGGGATCCTTTTGAAGCAATTTTACCCGAGCACCCACATCCTCCATCTTCCCGAACTCCTTGAAATCTGTGTCGCATCGCAGCTGGACGCCCCAGCGAGTCTTCCGACCATCCGTCCCTGTATAGACACCGACCATAGACACGTTGCGAGTGACACGATGACCACGATGCTTGCCCTTCCTTTGCGGAGCAGTTTGTGTCTCCTCACGAATGTCGAAGAGCATGTCTTCGCGGAGCATCCGGAAGGTATTGTCCAAGTAAACCTTGACCGGTGTCTCTGATGTGCTACGCTTGTCGTGGGAAGGTGAGCGAAGAAAGGGAGGCTTTCGGCACAAGATCTCGTCGGCGGTGGGAATAATAGCAATGTCGCAGAATTCAACAAAGTCGTTATCGTGGCGTCCGCCAGGCCCATCGAGAACGTTGTCGACAGTGACAGGGCCGGTTCTAGAGAGAATGTGTTTGATGAGATGTCCCATCTCTCTGATCTCATGTTTGGACGACGCGATGAGGTTATCTTGAATGGAAGGTTGAGCTGCGATGTTTCGATAGGGAGTAGTGTTCCGGTCTTGCAAAGTCAGCAGTCGAGAGAGCACCCTGGCAAACACCAACTGAGCGTCTTCGTTCAATGCGCCCTGTTGAAATGCGCGAACAAAGATATCCCAAAAGATTGGTGGCTCTACCACATGGAACAACAAGCTGTCTAGGGCGTCGCCACCTACATCGGAAGCTCCAAGGAGATACCCCAGGACGGTGGAACCCAGCCCGTTCATGAATTGAACGGACAAGTCAAGCTGCATCACGGATTGGATTGAGGACAGACCGTGAGCACTCTTAGTGATTGCATCCAAGCATACTGCTGGGTCATCCTGAGCGCAAAGTCCTTCAAGGAAAAGAGTGGCGCCCCGAGGATCAAGTGTGACAGATCCAGACAGAATATCGAGGAACCGTTTTTTCAGCCTTGAAACACGGCTAGAATTCGGAAGGACAAGACTCATGTGAGGCTGGTCGAGCGGGCAGTGGAGGTCGATATCGATATCGATATCGCGCAAGGACTCATAGCTATAGGAAAGTTCACACAGTCCTTATGTAAGCAGAGATTGTACGTTTCACTAGAGCATGGGAAAAATGGAGATATCTGCCTTTTTCATGCGTCTGCGTCGGACTCTACTCCTCAGCGAGTCGCTTTCGACGAACTCATCCTCTCATGCTCAGCAATATCAACATCCGTTTACGCTGTCAAGGCTACTGTCAAGATAGCACAAAAAAAATTATCGCCTCCGAGCTTTGGCACACTCTGGACTACAGAAAGCCGCTGTGATGTGGTGATTGTTCTTGCTGACCTATTTCATGTCCTGCGTCCCAATTCAACTTTCAAGCGATCCACAGTTCTTCAGAACATGCTGGAGAGATTGCTTGGTCACGCTTGTGTCATACGCCTTGACGAAAGGGAGGGGGATCCTGTAACACGGGCCGGCATCAGCTGGGAATCTCTCTTGTCTAACTTGTGGAACATGGTGTCATCCGACCAGTTCTAGATGCCTTGGCTTTCGCGGTACGTGACGTCAGGTCACTCGAGAGCTCAATCCACTGTGTTAGCCAAGTCCCCCAGGCCCGCGACGTGAATTCCCGGTGTCTGCCAGTGTTGCGATTGTAGTAGATTCCCGTCGATTACGTGAAAAAAGACCGTATTAAAGGTGGTTATTGATATTGAGTGCTCGCCCGCATATGACAAAACAAACACCGTAAAATGGTACCTCGGGTCAACGAAGTCGGCCAAATCAATTTCACACCATTCGCATGAGTCGTCCAACACTCCCCCACGTGCCGTGCCAGGGGTGTCCCACGAGTTTGCGATAGAAAGGAGAAATGGGATAAGCGGGGTGCGTGCGCGCACTGGGTCATGGGCAGTATGCTTGTGCGGAGCTTGACCATCACTGGTGTCTCACCAAGCGCCTTGTTCGTCCCGATAACGATCCGCCCCAGTTTTGCAGGCATGTCGAGCACTGGGGCTGCATATAGTCAGTTGGAGATGATTTCAGAGTGGGAGGAGGTATGAGCAGACCTGCTGCTGGTTTTGAACGCAGGATCGAAGGGACAGCCACAGTCGAAATCTACCGCGAAATCAATGCCAAGTCCTCCATTCGAACAAGAAACTTTGAACAAAAGCGCACCTGATCTACATGCTAGTGAAGCACGACAAGGGCATAAATGCCAGTCGGACCGTTCGAGGCGTCGAACCGGCCATGCTCAACAGTTGCATCATCAACATCCCACTGATATTTGTCTTGCTCAGTGCGGCCGAATTTGTCAAATCGCTGTCGAACAGCATGACCGTGGGCGATCGTGTTTGGGTAAGTGTCGATGATGTGCTCAGATGGAGATTCCATGACACACTTGGTTGCATCGAGTGTCGATGGTGGCACCGGGCCATTGCTATCCAAGCGAACGAGTCTGAAGACGATCAAGAGGAATGGTGATCGCGATAATGAGGGAACCCTTCTACTTCAACTTGAAGCTCCCATGTGAGCGGGTTGGCGAGCGGCTGGTTGAGATAAGTGGAAACCATGAGGCAGTGGGGTGCGCTCGAGGCACATTTGTGGTGCATCTATAAAGTTAACGGAGAACGCCTGGGAAAGTGGGGCGAACGAGCCAAGGCCGACGCTTACCTCGAGTATTTCGGGTGTTTCGTAGACGGTCGAGTGGGTCGAGTGGGTCGAGTGGGTCGGGTGCAGGCGGGATGGCGGGATGTCGGGTCAATCGGGTACCGCGTATTTTGCCACGTGTATTTCCTTTTTTATCCTTGAAAACCATGTGGCTCGGCTACCACGAAAACCATTGTCCGTTCATACAGCACAGCACGCTTGGTCAGCACAGCCACCTCCTGTTTTGGGAAAGCTGCTCCCACACAATCATTGAGTCTGCATTTGGAACAATCAGCCAGCCACAACAGTCCACATTTAGCACATTCAGCCACAATAGTCCGCATTTAGCATGTTTCACCACAATACACATTTAGCCACAGTAGTCCGCATTTAGCATTTTCAGCCACAACAGTTTGCATTTAGCACTCTCAGCCACAGCAGTCCACTGGCATTTTCAGCCACAATAGTCTGCATTTAGCATTTTCAGCCACCAGTCCGCATTTACATAGCACTTTTAGCCACACCAGTGATTTGGCATTTTCAGCCACAATAGTCTGTATTTGGCACTCTCAGCCACAACAGTCCACATTTAGCACTTTCAGCCACAATAGTCTGCATTTAGCATTTTCAGTCACAAATGTCAGTTTAGTCTCTTACATTAGTCTCTCACCATTTAATAGTCATAGTCAGTCACACCATTAGTCAGCCACACCACAACTATCTGTTTAGTCTCTCACCATTAGTGTGTCATGCCACAATTGTTTGTTTAGTTTGTCACACCACAAGTGTCAATTTAGTCTGTCACATTAGTCTATCACACCACAATTATCTACAGAATATTGAATTAAAGAAAATGAAAGAAAGCAGGAGGCTGAGAATTGAGAGAAGTGGCAGGTGTGTTTGCAAGTTGACCTTTGCCATTGGCCGAGGAATAAGGCTGATGGCAGGTCAGCTTGCAAACACACCCACCGCTTCTCTCAATTTGAAGTCTCCTGTGGACCCTGATGTTTTATTTATTTCCCTTCCTCCCCTCCCTGTTGGGCCAATGGCCCAACAGCTAGCTCTTGAGCTAGTTGTATGATTAAGCTACAATCTAAGAGTCAGGATAGTCCAAAAATGGAGATAATGGTCATGTTGTCATGGGAATTCAGAAGTTGTCACAAATTGTACCAGTCCATCTATCGACAGCTCTCCACCACATTGCCTCTTTTAGACAATGGGTCACAAGTCTATGGTTTTGCTGCCAGCTGAGCCACATGGTTTTCAAGGATAAAAAAGGAAATACATGTGGCAAATTACATGGTACATGATGCACCCAACATCCCACCTGCACCCAATGCACTCAACACACCCAACGGTCTGCAACTTTGTTGAAACACCCGAAATAGGCATCAGCCTTGGCTCATACACATTGGCCTTGGCTCCTTCTCCCCCCTTTCACACCCGCTCTCCATTAACTTAATAGATGATTTTTTAGATTTTTTAGATTACGTTTTAGAATATACTGTGCTTGTTGACTTATGATGGGTTGGGTTTAGAATCGTCAGAGACATGCGAAAATTTCGTGAGGCATACACGAGTCTGGCGTTGTTTGAATCTAGGGCCACTGCCAAACAAAAGCCCGTAAAGGGAATGTCTTCCCACTGTATGCCACTCGCGCTAATGTTATAATGTACAGAACAACATCCCAGGCCATTGATCGTCCTTGGCAAGTTCTCCATTTTTCACCCACAAGACGCCTCGCATACCTGACAGCGTCAAGGCGTCAAGCTCGAGGGAAGGGAACGATGTCCACGTCTCGCCGAAGTCTCCCTGCCTCGGGCAAACGGCCTTCAGGAACCCATATGGCCTCTTCCGCGCACACAAATAGTAGCATTGAGTTGTCCACGATTCAGGAACCTTCTACAGTCCCAACATCATCCCACCCCAGGCTCTACTCCATGTCTTCCGCAAGTCACCCAGCACCGGATCGCTCCCGACCGCCTTCTCCACCGGCTTCAAGTTATTTCCCCGCTTTTGCAGACACCCAGTTTGGAGAACCGCAACCCACTCCAGGAGCGACTAGTCATTTCGCATACAGCACTACTCTCAGGAGACATCATGCCGAGTCGATGGGCTTCATTCCACAAAAGCTGTCAGACATTGCACCTGGGGTTGCTGCCGAGGGTTTGTTGCAGAAAGCGCTCGGGGCGGTGGCGGGACAACGTTGCAGGGACGATGCCCTCGAAGGTGGCTACTCGCTGGTCAATGGCCGCTCGGCGTCCCCTCGGAACCGTGAAGAAAAACGAGACACCCCCTCTGCCCGATTTGCTCACTGGAGTATCGAGGTATGTCGTGACTTCTCTTCTTCCTCCAGGGGGGTTTCCGCACCGGTCTACGTGGCATGCTTGCCTGCACATAGCCACACAGGCCCACACTTGCTATAAATTCCATTAACCCCACTTCGGACCTGGTTATTATCTAATCCAATCCCGAGTCTCTATATTTGGACGTTCCCTTCTAACTGACTGTTGGCCACAGGATACCGTTGCACATTTCAAGTCATCTATATTGGCTGGTCTGTCAGCAGCCGTCATTCCATCACTGCAGAACGTACACGGATATAACGAGTTCTCCGTCTCAACGCCTGAGCCAGTCCTCCTCAAGTTTGCAAAAACCATTTACGAAAGCCCACTCATACTACTCCTTTGCGGAAGCGCAGTAATTAGTGCAATCATGGGAAACACTGATGACGCCATCAGCATAACGGTTGCCGTCGCGATTGTTCTGACAGGTAACCCAGATCGATACTTTATCTTGGACATATTCTGACACGCTCCATGAGTCGGCTTCATACAAGAGCAACGATCAGAAAAGAGCCTCGAGGCGCTGAATAAGCTCGTTCCGCATCACTGTCATGTTATTCGGTGCGAACCATGTCCGTGTCTCCTTTTATTGATTCTCACACCGTGCCAACAGTGATCAGCGGAAAATACACATCCTTGCTAACGAGCTAGTTCCCGGAGATATTGTGTCGTTGTCGACAGGTGACCGTGTTCCTGCAGACATTCGTATCATATCCTCCGTCGACCTCGAGATCGATGAGAGTAGTTTAACAGGCGAAACCATCGCGCGCCAAAAAGACCACAAAACATGCGAGCTAGGGAAAGCTGGGAGCAGTTCTTTTTCTGAAGATCCTGGATTAGGCGAAGTGGCTCCACTCGCCGAACGATCTTGTATCGCATATATGGGTACATTGGTGAGGAATGGTAAGCAGACTTGAAAGCTGTGGTTTGCTTTGACTGAGTAGGTCCCCGATACAAGGACATGGAACTGGGATCGTCATTGCCATCGGTGCGCAGACGGAGTTTGGTGTCATTTTCTCTATGATGCAGGACGTGCGTATCTTGTATGTTGTCGTCCGTCCGAGTTGACCACTTATTTGGTCGATCTCAGGTTGACGAGAAGCGGACGCCCCTTCAGCTAAGCATGGATGAGCTTGCACAGAAACTCTCATTCTTGTCTTTCGGTGTAATTGGAGTTATCTGTTTGATTGGAATGTGGCAAAAGCGCGCTTGGCTAGATATGTTTACTATCGGAGGTATGTACCAATGACTTCCAGATGATAATGATTTCTGATCAACCTTTCGGACCTAGTCTCTCTTGCGGTCGCTGCCATACCCGAAGGGCTACCAATTGTCACAACCGTTACCCTTGCTCTCGGAGTCATGCGGATGTCAAAACGTAAGGCCATTGTGAAAAAGCTACACTCAGTAGAAGCTTTGGGTTCGGTTTCCGTTATATGTTCTGACAAGACAGGAAAGTCTCTCGCGACTTTATGATAATGTTACACTGAGGCTGACCTTGAGGTTCAGGGACATTGACAAAGAACGAGCAGACGGTCACTGAGATTTATGCCGTTGACGAAAATCTGCATGTTGATAGTCTTCCGTCAGCCGTATCACCCTCACCGGCGGTCCGCAAGACCCTCGAGATTGGCTCCTTGTGTAACAACGCTGTTTTCTCAGAAAAGCAAGATGGTACCTACATCGGGCAGTCAACTGACGTAGCCTTGCTCAACATCCTCCCGGCATTCGGATTACCCGATCAGCGCAACGTGCGTTAACTCGGCCCCCCAAAAAAGTGCACCAACTAAATTCTTTGTAGACCTTCACCCGACTCTCTGAACAATCTTTCAACTCGGAACGAAAGTACATGGCTGTCAGCGGTATACATTCTTACTCCACTGCTCTCTACAGCGGGACACCACGCGAGATCTATTATATCAAAGGCGCCATTGAAGCGGTACTCGACCGTTGCAAATTTTACTACGTGTCGGACAACTCTACTCCAGCCCTCGATTCCAACACTCGCAACGTCATTCTCTCGAATGCTCAGGTGGCAGCGTCAAAAGGCCTTCGAGTCCTGGCAATGGCATACGGCTATGGTTCTGTGGATTTCCCCAAGCCAGATACATCCCAGAAGTCCCGGAGCACGCCACAGACGAGATCACCTTCTCCGGACGCTGAAAAGAACAACTTAATTTTCGCAGGTTTCCAAGCCATGTTCGATCCCCCTAGGAAGGGTGTCGCAGATGCGATCGGGCTACTCCAATCGGGTGGTGTACAGGTTGTGATGATCACCGGAGATGCGGAACCGACTGCACTTGCGATCGCACAAAAGCTTGGCCTCCGCGTTGGACAGCGCACGCACGCAGGCTCCTCTAGCCAATACTGCTTGACGGGCAAGGAGATCGATCAGATGAGCAAGGCACAGCTCGTTGAACGTGTGGGTAGCGTCAGTGTGTTTGCGCGTACGACACCGCGACATAAAATGGCAATTGTCGAGGCTTTCCAGGCTCGTGGAGCTGTTGTAGCTATGACAGGAGACGGAGGTTAGTCGTGATGTTCACTGTTTCCCCGCGGTCGTTTGATCACTCAACCTTCCCACCGCAGTCAATGACGCACCCGCGCTCAAAATGGCTGACATTGGCGTGTCCATGGGGAAGAGTGGGACCGATGTAGCCAAGGAAGCTGCTGATATGATCCTTGTTGACGATAACTTCAGTACTATTCTTCCCGCTGTCGAAGAAGGTGGACGAGTTTTTTACTGGTTTCCGACTATCCCAAGTTAACATTAAAAACACAGGAAAAGCTATCTTCCACAACATTCAGAATTTTTTGTGCTTCCAGCTCAGCACCGCCGCAGCCGCGCTCTCGCTGATCACGATGAGCACGTTCCTTGGATACAGCAACCCACTCAATGCCATGCAGATCTTATTTATTAACATTCTTATGGACGGTTGGTTGTCAATCGTACCACGCATTTTCAATTTCTGATAATCGCTCGACAGGGCCACCGAGTCAGTCATTAGGAGTAGATCCAGTCGACCCAGCTGTCATGCGGAAACCACCCCGGAAGAAGAACGAACCAGTTATTACCCGACGGTTTCTGTACCGCGTTCTGTTTTCGGCGTCCACTATCGTCTTTGGTACTTTATTCATCTATTATATTGCATTGGTTGGGGATGAAGAGGTGTCGCGGAGGGAGCAGACCATGGTGCGTAACCCCGTCACTTCTCCGTTCTGCTCGTCGCTGAAGAGAGGTTTTTTTTTATTCAGACGTTCACCTGCTTTGTTTTCCTCGATCTTGTTTCCGCTGTCCAGAACCGCGGTCTCGGCTGCGGGCTATTCCGAAACAAAATGTTGGTCTCGACTGTATCAGTGTCGTTGCTGGTTCTACTCGCGCTGGTCTATGTGCCCTTTATGCAAGCGGTGTTCCAGACGGAAGCGCTAGCTAGCGGGGACTTGATGACCCTTGTGCTATTGGCTGCCACCTCTTTTCTTCTACACGAAGGACGGAGACGTTACGAGCGTTCGATAGACGCAGATTTGACATACAGTGTCACTATGGACCAGATAGCATGATACTTGGTTAGATACCATATCCTGCACAACGCATATATATGTAATTAGCTATATCTCGCATATCTAGGAATCTGTCGGGCGTGAATGCAGGTCTAGCTCCGCGGGACGATACGTGGAACGAAAGCAGGTGGGATGGCGAGAGAAGGCTGGAACACGGGGGGTGGCATGGTACCTCTGGCGACGAGAGATTGAGCGTAGCATTCGACGCGCAGTTCCTGAGCACTGATCAGCCTGCAGGAAGAAAGAAAAAAAAAAGAAGAACGGGAACACCGCGGACGTACCTCGAAGCTCCAGGCGGAAAGTCCCTCCGCGGCGGTGATACTCTCGTACGAGCAACACCGCGACTCCGAGGGCTCTCCATCCTCCTCTTCAATCTCGGGCCCAGAGTCTATGTCTGCGTCAACCCGGAAACGGGCAGAACGCCGCCTCGTCTTCGTCAGGCACCGCGGCGGCGGCAGCGGTGGGCCGACCGCGGTGGTGGTGGTGGTGGTACTGGCAGGCACGTTCATATGAGCAGCGACGCTACTCCAAGCGGAATCCTGCACGCACTGGTTTGGCACGACGAGCTTGCGCCTGGGCAGTGGCACGATCGCGCGTATGGGCGCACCGGTCCACTGACGCGCATTGGCGAGGGCGCGGTTCGTCCACGACGCGTCGTACACGTCACATTCCAACTCGCTGTCTGCGCTGGTGGGGGTCGTGGTCGTGGTGGGGGTGGTCGTGGTCGAAGATGGATGTGAGTAGGGTGGGTGGGGGTGGGGGATGATGACCCCAAAGGGGAGTGGCGCTGCATGTCGCTTTGTGTGAGA
>JBBPRV010001309.1:0-10579 GCA_038093235.1 Boletus harrisonii | reverse complement strand
CTGGTTACGCGGTGAAGAACCCCAAATATGTTTGGATACCTTGAATCAGATGGAGAGATTACTCGATGCAAATCTCAACCGCGGCGGAAGGAATTTTTTCCGGGCTTCACGCTTCGCACCTGCAACAGACAAGAGTAGTGAGGCGATCAAGCTCTTCCAGGAGCGCAAAGATTGTTTTCATTTCTTGCTCACAACAGACATCTGGTGAGTTTCTCGAAGAGCATGCGATGGATGTGTGCCTCATCGTTCCTCCAGGAACCGCGAGAGTGGTGCTCAACGGCAAGCGTGGGCGGTACCTCGGGCCAACATGCTGGGCACGGAAGAGGCACTCGCTAGGCGAAACCTCGTGCAAATCGAGCAGCGCGCACGACGGGTGGAAACATCAAGGAAACAGGCAATTGATCGTGCGTCGCTCCAGCCCACCTTTTGTATCGAAATTCTGAAGAACATACATGTACAGTGGGGAAGCTCAATAGTATTCTGGGATGGCTCAATGCGTGGAAATGTAGGGACATACATGAGCGTACGACGCATCTGCGACAGCCTAATACATGCACATGGTTGCCCAACACGAAGCCGTATCAGGCGTGGAGGAATGCTGGGAATTCATTTCTATGGCTAAATGGGAAAGGTAGGGGGCTCGGATTGTTCAGTAAAAAAAGTTCTTTTGTCGCTGATATGGAGACGTGCTCAGCCGGAGCTGGAAAATCCGTCCTAGCGTACGTGCGCATCTCCTGGCCCCCATTAATATTAACATGGGTTCCAGTGCCTCTGTGATCGAAGGCCTGGAACGTGCACTACAAGATGGCGAAGCTTTGGTGTTCTTCTATTGCGACTTCCGGAACGAGCGGTCCACGAGCGCCTCGGAAGTGATGTGTTCCCTTCTCTCCCAACTGCTCCAGCAACTCGATCGCAACACGGTCGATCCTGGAGATCTGGTTGATGAATTGATCAAGCAGAAGGATGAAGGCGCTTCAACCCTTAGTAATGTTACTCGTCTTACTCGCCACATATCTTGTGCAGCGAAGCAATTCATCCAACCGCCATTCGTCATCATCGATGCGTTAGATGAGTGCCAAGACATCGAAGAACTTCTCGATGCTCTTATGGTGTTGAACAAAGGTGGTGTCAGATTGTTTGTGACCAGCCGGCCACTGCAGGTCATCAAAGACAGCTTCTCGGGCCTTCCATCGATCTCCATGGATACGATGGAGTACGCGGTATCGACAGATATACAATTGCATATCACGAGAGAGTTGGACTCTCACCGAAGGCTGAGAATCGTAGACGCTAGCTTGAAGAAGGAGATCAATTCCGCATTATGCAAGAAAGCTGATGGAATGTGAATGCTATTGCAGTACACAGTCTCTTGGCGCACTCATAATTATCGTCCCGTAGGTTTCGATGGGTGCAATGCCAACTCAGCGTCCTCAAGCGATGCGTGACTACAGTACGAATCTGGGAAGCACTCAACAACCTTCCGAGCGACCTTAACGCTACATACGAGAGAATTCTCCTCGGGATTAACAAAAATGAAGAAGGGGATGTCGTGCGGCGCGCTTTGGAGTGGCTGGTAGCTGCCTTGGAACCGTTGCAATTGTCTCAGATCATGGAAAGCCTCTCCATTGACCTTGGGTGCCGAGTACTGGATTACGAATCTAGACCCGTTCATGGACCCGCTTTGTTGGATGTGCTGGGCAGTTTGGTGACATATGATGAATTAACAGATGTTGTCATCCTGTCTCACTTCAGTGTGAAGGTATGCTCGGTGTTGCGGACAGTCTAGTGACCGTACACGGCTGAGCTCCTATTTTGGTAGGAATACTTGGTGGGGGACTCCACTCGCACCAAGCATCCGGCATATCATATAAAGGAACAAGCCGCTCACACTCAGCTGGCGCTGCTTTGTATGTGCTACATCACCGCGTACATGAAGTGTGGTCAGCGATCCAGCCAGGATGGAGCATTACCCCGTGACTCGTACGCAACAACAATGCGACGCGACCACTCTCTTGTTGTCCCATTTGATGCCACAAGGCGCCCCAGATCTTCGTTACCTTTATCGGAGTCCCACCCGCTCCTTGAATATGTCCAAAAGCGGGGATTTCACCACCTTCAACATGCCAACCTAGGAAGTACTAGAGTGGTCCTTCGCGCTATTGAAACCCTGCAGTCGGATGTACAACAATACCCTTCAGACTGGGAGCGATTGTGCGAGAGATCCTACTCCTACGTCCCATGGCCGACTCTCGAACATGACTTGGCGCTGTACATTCTAATTGCCTTTGTACCAGAGCCACTCCTACGTTCGTATATTGGCCGCTCGAAACTGAAGCTGAAGGACGGGACAAACCCGCTTATTTATGCAGCATACTTCGGCGAGGTTGAACACGCTAGGACCTTGCTGTCAAGTGGTGTTGGCCTGAACCGTAGAGGCTGGCATGTCGGGCCTGATTGCCACCAGGTCTTGCCACTCGAGACTACTATCAATTATTTTTACGATCCTGCTGCAACTTCTACTATGGTTGATCTGTTTTTAACTGAAGGAAGTCCTGTGCCTCACGAGTTATTTGTTCATGCGCTGGACTCCAGATATCATCCTCGCATTGTCGCAAGCCTGCTGCAGACTGACGAATTCGTGGAATGAGCAGCTGATATCCGAGATGAAAGACTACGTCTCGCACTACATCCCACGCAAAATTGGTACCCTCACTACCCTCACGAAGATCCGGAACAAGACATCGATCCAATTCGACGAAGACTCGTTCAGATAAGCTGCGACCCTTCTGCAGGCTTCAATGAGGCATCTCTCCGTCGCGCCATGTCTGCAGGGCACGTTTCCATTGTCAAACACGTGCTTGCGTTGAACATACCAATACCCACCGACATCATTCTAGATGCATCGCGTAGCGCTGGCAGGAGCAACTCAGTAATGATATGTCTCTTCCTCGGCAAGGGGTGTGATGTAGACATCGTTTCCCCTACCGGGTATACCGCACTCCATTTTGTCATGGGCCCAGCATCCTGGATTCCGGAGGATGATTGCCTGGAGAGTGTTCAGGTCCTCATTAATGCTGGATGCAATCCCTTCGCACGCAATCTAGTGGGTGATACACCCCTTCACCTTGCGGCTAGGCTTGGATATCTCTCTGTTATGGAATATTTATTCTCGCAGCATGCACCGCTGCCACCCGATATCTTGCTCTTGCGACCCAAAAGTGCTGATGTGCATGTCATTTCAGCCAACGGGAACACCCCGCTCCATCTCCTACTGGCCAATTCCGAGTTCGCCTCGGATGAGTACCTGGAGTGTGCAAAAATCCTCATCAACGCTGGGTGCAATCCATGTTTGCCCAATGCTTTCGGCGAAAAACCTTCTGACATTGCAGCAGAAAATGGACATCTCTCTGTAGTGGAGTATCTCTTCTCACTGACATTTCTACCGTCACCCAGTGTCCTCCTGTCCGTGTCCGGCGGCAAATTCCGGAGTGCAACTCCGATGATCAAATCGCTTATCAACAAGGGGGCCAATGTCCATGTTGCTTGCCCCAATGGGGACACTGTACTTCATCTTTCCATGAGAGTTGTCACCGAGGAAAAATGTTTGCGACGAATCAAAATCTTCGTCAACGCAGGATGTGACGCCTGCGCGTGCAATGTAGCTGGAAAAACACCGTTCCATATTGCAGCAGGGCAATGGTATATCTCGGTCATGGAATATCTGATCTCAGTCGGCGCTCCTGTCCCTTCAGATATCATGCTCGCGGTGTTCGAGAACGATGGTCAGTTCGACCTGCGGATCCGGTGCTACCCAGCCATCCGATTTCTACTGGAAAGGGGAGGTGACATCCACCGCGATATTGCCACAGAAAACGGGGATAGCTTGCTACACCTAGCTGCGGCTCTTCACCCAGAGCACGACGCGTTGGAAGTGGTTAAACTCCTGGTTCGTGCTGGGTGTAGCCCTCGTGTACTCAATTCAGCGCACGAAACGCCCTTCCACACTGCCGCAGAAGATGGAAACACCTCTGTCATCAACCATCTCCTTTCGCTTGACATACCACTCCCTCCTGATATACTACTCGCTGCATCAAGGGGACGCTTTGCGAAGGCGAAGTTGATTTGTTTCCTTATCGCCCAGGGTACCGATACTCGTGTTGTCGCGACGAACGGAGATACTCCACTACATCTCATCCTCAACGATGGCGACGAAGCTGATCATCTGGAAAGTGTCAAGATCCTCATTGATGCTGGATGTGACCCTCGTGCCCAAAACCTAGCTGGCAAGACACCACTACATGCTGCGGCGACACATAGATTCATTTCCGTCTTGGAATATCTTCTTTCGCAAGATATACCACTGCCCCGTGATATCTTCCTCGCGTCGACACGGACGATTCGTTTCCTCCTCGAAAGAGGGGTTGATGTACGCAACATTGCAATCAATTACGAGGATGCGGTGGAATTGATGAGACATACATTTTTTCATGATGAGGGTCACTTGGAGCGCGCTAGGTTTCTCGTCAGTTTAGGCTGGGATCTTTCGGCGAGAAATTCAGCTGGCGAAACAGCTATTCACGTTGTGGCAAGACGGGGGGAAATCCCCGCCCTCAAGTATCTACTTTCACAAAACATCCCACTCCCCACCGATATCTTGCTCGCTGCAGTGCCAAGCGACAAACACTCGTGCACAGCCAACACTGTACCGTTGGTCCATCTTTTGATCCTTGAAGGAGCCAACGTAAATGCCACAGCACCCAGTGGAGATACCCCCTTGCATCTTGCGCTAAGGTCCGAGGTGCGACCTCCCGTATCCCGGCGCTGGGATTTCAACCACCGCAACGACCTGTGCAGGCTCATCGAGATCCTGCTGAACTACGGTTCTGACCCCTACACACGAAACGCAGACGGGCAGACGCCCTTTGACCTTGTGGAAGCAAAGGGACATTTTTTTAAGGAGAATTTCTTACGGTTGGTTCGGAACTCCCGTGTACAGCACCTAAATTCCTAGTTACAATCGACGTGCCTTTTGTTACATAAGAAAAGCATACTACTAGTATATTTCTGCAGAAATGATCCTTCGACGTAGCTGATGTATTATTCGATAAATGCGCAAACGATCTTTTTTTCTTGGTTTCCTCCCACATGTATATCAGAACGGCTGTCTGAGCGGATACAGGGCGATAATATTTTCCCCGAGAGCAGCCGTTAGGGGCATTGCTAAATCAAGCTACTGTAATAAACAAGCTCAATGCATCCAGTACTAGATGCTTCAGATAGTCTAACTCAGTTTGGCGCACGAATCTACTTCTACTTCGATATGGTCTCACAGGCAGGGCCCTCCACTGCACCGAGTGGGCGCAAGCCTAAGAAACAACCCCTTCACGCAACACGAGTCAAAAAACTCAATGACAGAACGCAGCTGGAGGTATTGGATAGACTCGCTATGGAATTCGTGAGTAAAGCACCTGGACTCCGCCCATAGACTTGAACAGTGTTTGGATTCTTTCAGGAGCCTCCGGGGAACCTGAAATCATTCGCCGATCTTCCAATTTCTCATCTCACCAAGCGTGGTATGTCAGGCTCTTTGTATAGGACGACTCCAGCCTAACCGAACTCGAGGTCTTAAAAAATGCTTCTTCGTCGACATGACCGACATACAGGCATCTAGCATACCGGTCTCGTTGAAGGGAAAAGATGTCCTAGGCGCTGCCCGGACAGGGAGTGGGAAGACTCTTGCATTCTTGATTCCTACACTCGAGATCCTCTATCGTCGAAAATGGGGACCCCAAGATGGACTTGGAGCTTTGATCATATCACCAACCCGAGAATTGGTGCGTGTATATCTGAAACTGGAGCTGAGTGGAAGTTGTGACGCGGGGCAAGGCTGTCCAAATATTCGACGTATTGCGTTCTATAGGCTGTTATCATGGCTTTTCTGCAGGACTCGTGATCGGTGGGAAGAATCTCAAAGACGAACGCGAGCGCCTGTCTCGAATGAATATTCTCGTCGCGACGCCTGGTCGACTTTTGCAGCACATGGACCAGACATTCGGCTTCGAGTCCGATAACTTGCAGATTCTTGGTAAGTGATTTGGGCTCTTTTGTGGATGCCGCGAGACGATTCTTGGCATCAGTTCTCGACGAGGCAGATCGAATCCTTGATATGGGCTTCGCCAAGACGCTATCTGCACTTCTTTCACACCTCCCGAAATCCCGTCAAACATTGCTCTTCTCAGCCACGCAAACGCAATCCGTATCGCAGCTGGCCCGTCTCAGTCTTAAGGACCCGGTTCACATCGGTGTGCAAGAAGTTGGAAGTTCGACTGCGACTCCCGCGAACCTCTCACAGCACTACAGCGTATGCACGCTCGACCGAAAGCTCGACATTCTCTGGTCCTTCGTCAAGACACACCTTCACTCCAAAATTCTTGTTTTCCTTTCGAGCGGGAAACAGGTTCGTTTCGTATTCGAGGCTTTTTGCAAGATGCAGCCCGGGATGCCATTACTTCATTTACACGGAAAACAAAAACAGGCCGCGAGGTTGACGATGTACAGTCGCTTCACGTCTTCGCAGCACGCAGTATTGTTCGCGACTGACATCGCTGCACGTGGATTGGACTTTCCGTCAGTGGACTGGGTTGTTCAGGTAGATGCGCCGGAGGATGCTGAGACGTATATTCATCGCGTGGGTCGGACGGCACGATATGATAGTTCTGGAAAGGGACTCTTGCTGCTCCTTTCTAGCGAAGAAGACGGCATGCTCGCTGCGCTCGGCAAGAAAGGAGTGAAGATCGACAACATCAAAATCCGTCCGAGTAAGACTCAGAGCATCCAAAACCAACTCCAAAACCTCGCGTTCCAGGACCCTGAGATCAAGTATCTCGGGCAACGCGTGAGTCTTGTGTTCCTGCGCTCATGTGTTTCCGTTCGGGAACTGATGAAGCACTTCTTTCTGTCCCCCCCCGACCAGGCATTCGTGTCCTACGTCCGCTCTGTGTATCTTCACAAGGACAAATCGATATTCAAGCTCGACGAGCTCCCCGTCGACAAGTTTGCGGAATCGCTCGGATTGCCTGGTGCGCCGAAGATCAAGTTTTTGAGTAGGGAGCAGGCGAAGAAGCAAAAGAACGTGTCTCGGACCGTGGCTGCCCTTCAAGCGCAGATCGAATCTGAAAAGGCGGCTGCATCATCATCTGGAGATGAAAGCGTGGAGGGCTCGACGACTTCAGAAAGTGCTGAAGAGTCGGAGGACGACGGCCGAGAGTCACCTAAACCAAGTCACACAACAGCCTTAGCGGAGGGTTCGAAACCCGTCAAAGTTTGTCTCTTTTTTCGCCTCGTTGCCATTTGCTCAACCAGAACTATAATGTAGAACTTGGTGCGAACAAAATATGATCGGATGTTTGAGCGCAAAAACCAAAGTATCTTGTCCGAGCATTACTCCAAACTTATCGATCACGGAGACGAAGGGGACGAGGAAGACTTTATTACACTAAAACGCGCAGACCATGATCTCGGCCTCCCTGCCTCGACCGACCCCGACCCCGATGTTGAAAACCTGTCGAAACGAAAGCTCAAGCAGTCGCGAACAAAACGGATGGTTTCCAAGTACGGCCAATTGGGGCACAAGCTCGTTTTTGACGACGACGGAAACCCACACGAGGTGTACGAGATGGTCAACCCAGAAGAGTTTTACAAGCACGGAACGGAAGCTGTCAAGGTGGCCGGCCGAACATTCGCCGAAGGGGAGCAAGGCAAGCTGAAGAGTGTGGATGTTATCGACAAGCAGGAAGCGAAAGAAAAGAAGAAGGAGAAAAAGCGGAAACGCAAAGAACGCGAACGTGGAGTAAGTGAATCCGTCCCCGTTCGGTGTGTCACATACTTAAATCCTCTGTTTTCTTCACATGAAGGTGCATCGCGAGGATGAAGTCCGTGCCACCGTTGGATCACCAGACGATCGAGACGATGGCTATGTTACCCCCGAATTTGACCTACTTTCGGAGGACGAACATGATGACGACGTTGTCCCCCCTCCGCCCAAACGACCCAGGCCGTCTTCCATGTCGAAAGGTGGGCATGCTGGGCAGCCTCGCGCCATCGAAGATGAAGAAGAGATGGCACTGCGGTTATTACGGAAGAAGTGAGCCTTTCCTGTGAGCTGGGCTGCCACTGGATGTTATTCCATACAGTGTATCTCCTGGTTATTTAGTGATGGGGGGATGTCATGAGCATGTATGTTCATTGGCGCCATGCGACGAACAAGTTGGAGAGCTCGGAAATACCCTCTAGTCAGACTTGCTATCATATCCGTTTCACCCCGCTTTTTACATATATGGAGAGTCGGAGTGTGAGCAAATTCCGGTTCTCGTCTGCTGCCATCGCACTGTCAATACCCATCCATCATTGCTGTAAATTTGCCGTTGCTGCTCGCAGGTACAGCGGCTTGTCGGCTCCTGTGGGCTTCCTGTGACGAGCAATACTTAAAAACTCTCTTACCCATCTTCGTTCAACATATTCCCATCGCTGATTGTTGTTAAATCGACTATGAGCCTTTGCCGCCTTCAAAGTCCTGTCATGTCCATGAGCTCGAGGGTATTGGCCAGAAGGGCTGTGATGCGAGCTCGATTTGCTTCGAGCGCTGCATCTGAGGTACGAGGCACAAGATGGCCAAGTTGGCGTGCTTTTTGATCTCTTGTGTACTCTCTTCCTTTAGCATCGTTCTGCACCCAGCACTCAATACCTCAAGGCTACGCATGACTTGTCCACTGCTCCCAAAGCATCCGTTACCTCTAGCACCCTCGCTCTCGGGGAGAAATACGTCCTTGGTGTTTACGCACGACCGCCATTCGTGCTCTCACATGGTCTTGGAAGCTGGGTATGGGATACCGAAGACAGGAAGTTCCTCGACTTTACCGCAGGGATTGCGGCGAACGCGCTGGGTCACGCAGACCCTGGCGTTGCAGAGGTGGGCAAACTCAGCAGCAAGGCTTGCCAACAATTTTTTTAACTCGAGGTCAGGTCTTGCAGCAACAAGCGTCGAAGTTGCTTCACTCTTCAAACGTGTATCACAACCAATGGGCACCGAAGCTTGCGGAGTTGATCGTAACCCTCACTCAACAACACGGTGGCCTCGGCTTCCCTACAGGGTCATCCGCCTCAAAGACGGGTGCCAAAGTCTTCTTTGCAAACTCCGGTACCGAAGCCAACGAAGGCGCATTGAAGATTGCACGCAAGGTTGGCAAGGACCGTTGGGCTGCTGCTACGGGTGGCAAAGCGGATGATTCTTCCTGCACGAAAACGTGCATCGTGTGTTTCGAAAACTCGTTCCATGGTCGCAGTATGGGCGCGTTGAGCGTCACGTCAACCGAAAAATACCAAGCGCCTTTCCGGCCGCTGATACCGGATGTCGATGTCGGAACGTTCAACGACCACGAGAACTTGTCCAAGTTGATCAGTGATGACACCTGCGCGGTCATTGTTGAGCCTGTACAAGGCGAGGGGGGTGTCACTGCTGCAGACGAAGCTTGGTTGAGGGCGCTACGGAAACGATGCGATGAAACCGGGGCTGTGTTGATCTATGACGAGATACAGGTAGGTAGAATGGCCAGACACATGAACTTCCCTGATGGGCCCTTTAGTGTGGCCTGTTTAGGACTGGATCGTTATGGGCGCACTCTTCCCTTTCGGCCGACTGCCATCCGGATGTTGTCACAATGGCAAAGCCTCTGGCGAACGGGTATCCCATCGGTGCTGTTCTGCTGCGCGACTCGATTGCTTCCACGATGACACCAGGTGAGGCGAAGAATGTTCAGTGTCGGCAAAGCTGATGTTTTCACCCCGATAGGTACGCACGGAACAACGTTTGGGGGGTCTCCCTTGGCCTGTGCTGTTGGCCACCACGTCTTGAGTCGGCTGAGCTCCACGACGTCAGTGGCTCACGTAAAGGAGATTAGCGCTTATCTAGATAGCCGAGCGGAGAGTTTGGCTCAGTGGTTCCCGGACCTTATCCAGCACAAGATCCGAGGTTGTGGACTCCTCCGCGGCCTCGGGTTCAAAAACGAGGCTCACCCCGGCCGGGTCGTGCAGTTAGCTCGGGAGCGTGGCGTCCTCGTCTTGACCGCTGGGAAAGACGCGGTGCGTCTCGTTCCATCTCTGAATGTCGGGAAGAACGAGGTAGACATGGCTATCGATGTGCTGGAGGGATGTTTGACGACTCTACGACGGTAGACAGACCTCAGCCACTCATTGTAGATGACAAAAGTGGAAATGTAACCCCCCAGAGGGGTCCTTTTTTAGACTGGCACAGACGGAGAGGAAAACATTCTGGACACGCACGTTGCTGTGACATATTTAAATGGCTCGCAGCACGGCCGTTTCACGTTCACAGCACCCAGACACAGTGGAATTGCAGGATTTGGCTCACAACAACAACAACGGAGACATGCCTGTAGTCCGAATCCGAAGCCAGGAGGATATTCTGGAAGACATATCATCCGACAAGACACAAGGTAAGGCTCCGCTCGTACCGAATCGTGGGTGTTGATCCCATCCAGGGCCATCCCCGTGTTCTGTCACC
>JBBPRV010001308.1:0-10594 GCA_038093235.1 Boletus harrisonii | reverse complement strand
GAGAAGACAATTGGAAGGTGAGGTCTGATTCCCCTCACCGTCGTGACAGGGTCGAGTGGATATACACTCCCAGTATGAGGTCGCTTAGGTTGCACCCATCAGGTAAATTTACTGGATACAGGCTAGGAGAAGCAGTGCTGCCAGAGGAGGTGCCTAAGGCTGCTGAAGGCGGTGCATCGGGTGATGGGGAAATAGAGGGGAGAAATTGAAAGGTGCTGGGCCAGTCAGAATCATTGGTGGCTGAGGTGGCTGAAGGGTCGAGTTCGCCATCTAACAATGGACTAAAGGCAAACCCTGATATGTCAGGGAGATCGACGTGGTTGTGACAGGCATCTCAAGGGGGGACCAGTTGGAGTAGAAGCGAGTCTTCTCCATTGATCTGCAAATTTCTAAAGTGCTCGAGTAAATTTTCAAGCTCTTGGAATTGGACAGTCAGCCGCAGACTTCTTCTAGAATCCATTTGTGAATCCCTCGCAGTGGGCTCCAGTTATAAAGAGGGTAACAGGCCTGAGGGAGACTAGGAGGTAGGAACCACTAGTCCTGGGCCAGAAAAGGGGGGTAGGGGAGTGAGTATATTCACCCCAAAAGGGACTCTATACAATGGGTGAGTGAAAGATGGAAGTCCAGGGACTTACTCGACTAGTCTGATGCTAGTCCAGAAGATGTCCAAGAAAAACACGAGAAGTCCAGAAGTCCAGACTGAGGTAGGAGACAAGGGAGAAACATTGAGGTTGTGGAGAGTGGTGACGGTGAGTGGTGATGGTGACAGTACGGTCATGACCAGAGGTTCAAGCAGTTTGTGAATCCAACCAAAAGTATTTTCTAACTCTAAGGTACATGGCTTTATAGTCTGGGCATACCTGGGACTCACACTATGACCGATAGAGTAATAAATGCCAAGAAAAGAGAAATGAAATGAAAAGGCACAAAATGGATCAAAACTCTAAATGACAGAAGTTAATTCTAAGAAGGGAAGCTGTCAGGCCCAAAAGACCCGACCAGTGTTCAGCAGCACAAAGGACACATGTATGTAAGAGATCAATGGGAATAGGGGAAGTTGATAAGATAAGATCAAAAGGGACAAACTGGAGTAAAGAACTGGTAAGTAAAAGTTCGTGTTGGCCATGCTAGACCAAGGCGTCCAAACTAAGAGTCTAAGTACCAGTCTTCGGTGGAAGCATCTGGTCTAGGTGGGAAAGGTCCAGAGAGTGATATTGGAGCAACAGGGAGATGATGGAATGTGTTTGAGAAGAGGGATACGACCGTAGAGATGCACCAGTCTCTACAACGGCCAATAATGCCAAACACAAAGTGGCGAAGGAGATTGTTAAGAGGAAGAATTCATACATGGGGAATGTTCTGGACTTCTCATGCTTCAGCACTCACCTCTTTATCTTCCCTCACCTCCTCACTATCTCTGCCCTGCTGCGCTCTGCAGTTGCACAGTCCCAACTTGATCCTATTCCGTTTTGATCTGAAGACATGGAACTTTGCCCTTCTGTGCTTTCTTCCACTTCTGCATTGCTCATTTTCTCCCGGTCTCCCAATTTGGACTTCCCCTTGGGTATTTAATGCCCAGGAACTCCACCCTATTGCCATCTATTTGATATGTCTCTATCCCCTGCCTCCAACATCTCTGCGCCAATTTGTTCTGTCATTCCAACCACCTCTCTCGCTTACCTCCCCCTTTGAGAACAGCATGTTGTCTTCGTGTCAGTCCTCGAAGACCTGTCAGTGCTCCTCCCCATTGAACAGAGCTTGGAGTTCCAGAATGACTGAGAAGTGTACACCTTGGGCCTCATATGACTCTACCACAACTACTCCCATGGTCAACTCCATCTGGCAGCATTTTCCAACCTTCCTGCTGGTGATGCATGGCAATGGAACCACAGACTCACTGGACAGTGTTACAAAGTCCTTCAACTCCTTTCCACACCAATTTCTCCCGCTTCTTCCACCTTGTCCTGGAGGAGGTCATGCAGTGAATTCTCGCTGTGACTCTTGGATTATGCAATGAGGAACAATGAAGGCACTACTTCCAGAGGCTGCCCAATGTGACACCTGAGTCTGGAGTTTGCACTCCCAAATCTACTCCAAACCTTGACTCTGGAGTTGCTACTGCAGACACCTTGCCACAGGAATTCCCCCCTTCACCACAGAGCCCCATTCCCATACCACCCCCATTTCTGAGACATGGGTCTTGACCCTCTTCCGAACTCAACTTCTCTCGACTGGTTGACACCATCCAATCCATCTTCCAGTCTTGTTCCGCCACCACCAACCTCAGTCCCACTTCTGTCCAAGGAGTGTCACTCCCTCAACGTCGCAATTGCACAGCTATGTGCTGCTTCATCTGTCAAAGTCCCAGTCACTTGTGTCCCTCCTACCCAGTGTATCAGTGTCCCTACTGTCACGCCTCCACACCTGGACATATCCAATCCTCTTGTCCAGTCTACCTCTCTCATATCAACAGCAGAGACTCCAGCAAGACCGACAACAATGGAGACATTAGTTTATGGGGATTTCATTGAACTTCTCATGCTTCATCACTCACCTTTTTGATCCTCCTTTCAGTCACCCTATCTCCCTTATTCAACCAAAAGTATTTTCTAACTCTAAGGTACATGGCTTTATAGTCTGGGCATACCCGGGACTCGCACTACGACTGATAGAGTAATAAATGCAAAGAAATGAGAAATGAAACAAAAAGGCACAAAAAGGATCAAAACTCTAAATGACAGAAGTTAATTCTAAGAAGGGAAGCTGTCAGGCCTGAAAGACCCAACCGGTGTTCGGCGATACAAAGGACATATGTAAGAGATCAATGGAAATAGGGGAAGTTGATAAGATAAGATCAAAAGGGACAAACTGGAGTAAAGAACTGGTAAGTAGAAGTCCGTGTTGGCCACGCTAGACCAAGGCATCCGGACTAAGAGTCTGAGTACTGGTCTTCAGCAGAAGTGTCCGGTCTAGGTGGGGAAGGTCCAGAGAGTGATATTGGAGCAACGGGGAGACAATGAAATGTGTTCGAGAAAAGGGATACGACCATAGAGACGCACCAGTCTCTACAACGGATCAGAAACTGTGGACTGCAGAACATGAAAGGAAATGGAATGGAAGAAAGAAGACATACAAAATAGGAAAGAGGAGTTCCAGCAGTAAGAGAAGCACAGAAAGGAATGGAACTCCATCAAACTAAAGGAAATCAGAAGGAACATCAAAGAAGGAAGTGAAATCGGAGTCCTTGAATTCCCATGCAGTTATCCACAAGTTGAACTAGAGTTCCTCAGCCTCAGTAATCCAGGGGATTTCTGTAACATTACCCTCATTGTATGCCTGCTCGAACCTCTGGTCATGACCGTACTGTCACCATCACCGCTCACCATCACCTCACTGTCACCACTCTCCACAACCTCAATATTTCTCCCTTGTCTCCTACCTCAGTCCGGACTTCCAGACTTCTTGTGTTTCTCTCGGACATCTTCTGGACTAGCGTCAGACTAGTCGAGTAAGTCCCCAGACTTCTATCTTTCACTCACCCATTGTACAGAGTCCCTTTTGGGGTGAATATACTCACTCCCCTACCCCCCTTTTCTGGCCCGGGACTAGTGGTTCCTACTCCTAGTCTCCCTCAGGCCTGTTACCCTCTTTACACTGTTCCATTCCATTCTCCTTATGGACATATTTCCTTCTAGAACAGCACTCCACTGTTCCATATCCCCTTTAAAATTCCTTATTCAGGGTCCACTTCCAGTATATAAGTGCCCACTGTACTTGTAGTATCCTCAGTTAGTTCTACACAATTCAAGTGTAGTTTCTAGCCCAACCTGTTTAGTAGATTGCAATCTACTACGCGAGACCCTTCTCATAGTCTCTACGCCTACCAAGCACAGTAGACTCTTCGATACTTGCTTTGAGGTTGTGGCCCTCTAGCAACCAGATACTTTACTCATTGTTCGTCATGAAGCTCTCACCAATTAAAGCTAGGTTCTATGCTTAGTGTAACAAGTGGCATATTCATGACTGCCAAAACCAGGATGTCCAGACTACAACAAGAAATTAACACAACTTGAACATTGTGTTGCAAGATCCAAAAATCTCCATACCTATGAGGTCCAACGCTGCCTTGTTCCCAACAGAAAGGGAGGATTAGTATGCAAGCAACATTCACCATTTGAAAAAGCTCCTGATGACTTCATTCATGAAAATGGTCACTGGGGATCAAAGTGCCTGTACAAGTTCATGAATGGGTGGGTTCCTGTGCTCAGCATCAATGTCCACTGCAACAACAACACAAAACTGCTTATGAACTCACAAGAAACAATCAATACTTCTTTCTATATCACTGCATACCAGACGAAGAAGCAGGGTTGGAATTTTAATGTGTCTACAGTTCTCACAAAAGGTTTTGCATACCACACCCAACAGACATCATACCTGCAAAGTTTGCAGGATCAGCATCGGTTGTTACTCTTTCATCTGGTCCATACGATAAACTGTGAGCAGGAGCTAGCCGCTCCAATGGTAATGTCATATTAGATGGGATGGGGAGATACATACCGATTGCACCACTACACATCCATCTATTGGTCAACTTTCATTGGTGCACTGTTGAAGGTCTATCCAAATTTGCAAAAACAAACAAACATTGATGCTACCAACGAGAGATGAGGACCGTGGCAAGTTGAAGCTCTTATTATCACTTACCAATGTGGAGTAGATTAGCCCAGCAAGGCCACATCAATGGCAGTTCTCTGAGTTGCAAGGAAGAGGCAGATGGACAATCAGATCCAAACAAGGACAGCGATGTGGTAAGCTCACTGAGATGGCTGCTCACAAAATTCATACTAACTAATGCATGAAAGCCCTTGGATATGGATGCCCAGCATGACACTGTGATGTTGAGCTGCAATGCCTGTGGCAGAGTAGCATTGAAATGTCAGGTTACAGACTATAGACTATGGGAAGATGCACTCAACCACTGCAACATCATCGATTTTTTCGTTAACTCCTACAAGATCAATATTGACCCACAAGATAAGGCATCCAATGCTAGAAACAGGTACAACAATGACAATCTCTCTGATCTCACCTGTGCATCAAGGCAATGCGGGTGTCCTTGTCATGAGCATGTTTCTTACCTCCCAGAGCATCCCCAGGTGAAAAATAAGCAACACATCATCCGTGGACCACATCACCACAACCTCCTGAACTTCATTGGTCACTACTTTCCCTGCCAAGATGATCCAGATGAATACAACTTTTATTGTGCATCCATGCTCATGCTTTTGAGGTCATGGAGAAACCTCAAATGGACCTGAAGCTACCATCCCAGACTTGGTCATCAGCCTTTGAAACATTCCTTTCTACAGTCCATATAAGTATTCAGCACATCATACATGGAATACAGTACTTCCATGAATGCCAGTCGTCCGCTCAGCGTCAATCTGAGTCTGCCCATCTATTATCTGCATCCCAACCCAATGAACTCGCAGAAGTAATGTCTGGCAAGCTGGAGCTGGACGAAGACCACCATGCTGATGTACCACTATCCAAGGAAGGACTCAGCTACCTCATTGCCTCAAAGGTACCATTTCGAGAGGAACTGCACAGTCGGCTGGCTGTCAAGGCAGCCAAAATCGCAAGGATATTCCATGATTTAGACTCATGCAGGGACATGAGACCGCCAGCTGACACAATCAATGTTACTCAGGACATAGAATCTAAGAATCAACCCCAAGAGCTTGGTGTAAGGAACACCAATGAGAATGATGTTCAGAATCTCCTTCTGTGGAAGCAGCAAATGAGCCAGGATGTCAACTGGCAAAACCTGGGCATTGATATCTTGTGCACAACTATCAGCAACAATTGCCATGACAATGGCTACATTGGTAGACTTGCTTCTCTGGCCAGAAATCTCAACAGCACAAGTGTCTCTTACATGGATCCATCCAAGACTTCCAAAGCCTCACTTCTGTCATATTCCAAATTATTACAAGTCCAACTCTGGTATGATTTCCCTTTAGATACAACCCCTGACTCTTGGACCTCTTGTCCTATCTCCATCTCATTGTTCCATTTTAATCATATGGCCTTTGTTCCATAATAGTGTTAGTCTTGCTTCCTCTGACCTGTGTTTCGCTTAGGAGCACAGCTCTGGTATTCTCATACCTGGAGTGCAGCTCCAGTAATACTCATGTTCCAATATTTCTTACCAATCCCTTATACTCCATTACTAATCCTATGTTCCTCCGTAGTATATAAACTCTTAGAATTCCACTTGTATTCTTTAGTTCAAATATTAACTTAGATTCAACTCCCTTCTCTTGAGTCTTGAAGACTCTCCTCCAATCTGACTTGACTTCACTATCTAACAGTGTTAAGTCTTACCTCTGACCTCCAACCCTCTAAATCCAGGACTGACTCTGACAAGGGCACAGCACATACACTGAAGCCAAAGTCCCACACACCTCGACTAACTCCGGAGTTCTAGAGTTTACTCAGAGTTGATCTGGTCTTGACAACTTCCCCCTGTTGATCCATCAATGTTGCATTACAACCAATTCCGTGCATACAACATCATTACATGGCATTTTGATAAAATGCTTGCCGGCGAGAAAATCCCTCTGCTTCAAATGATAATTCATGGTGAAGGTGGAACAGGAAAGTCAAAAGTCATCCAAACGGTAACTGAATACATACTTCACTCAAAGAGGAGTTAAGCATATGTTGGAGAAGTCAGTATACACTGGCATCACAGCATCCCTGATTGACGGTAAAACCACACACACAATCAGCATGATATCACAACGTGGCAACAACGAGGCAACAATGAGCACAGAAACTAAAGCGAAGTTACAGGCGTTCTGGAAGCTCATCAAATATCTGATCATTGACAAAATATCAATGATCAGCAAGGAATTTCTAGCCAAGCTGTCCCAAAACACAGCAGTAGGGAAGATGGTTCCAGGCAAGCCACCATCTCTGCATTCATTCAGTGGTGTCTCTGTCATCATGTGTGGAGACTTTTTTCAGTTTCCTCCAGTCACATGCAGTGAAACCAATGCACGAGTCTATTTTCCTGCAGACCTGGCACATTACAAACAAGACAACATCATAGGATGCCTGGCATACAAAGAAAGCACAATGGTCATTGTTTTAAAAGAACAGATGCATGTGGTTGATGAAGGATGGCGAGATTTTCTCCAACACCTTCAATTCAGTCAAGTGCAGCAGCACCATGTGGAGATGTTACACACACTCCTCCTCACCAACCCCAACTGCATCAAAACAGACTTTAGTGCCAGTCCATGGACCAACACCGTGTTGATAACACCACGCCACACTGTTCAGCAGCTTTGGAATGAAGCCGCATTGAGGCAACATGGCAATGATATGGGTTGTGTCATATTCCAGTGCCAGGCCAAGGACACAATCAAAGGCAAACTCTAACGCTTTCCAAGTGTTACACAATGGCTGGGCAGGGGACAGAAGACAGATTGGCTTGCAAACGACGAAAGCAGGACCTTCCAAACATGGTCGAGGTCAGCATCAGGATGAAGGTCATGGTCACACAAAGTGTCAAAACAGACCTTGATATCACCAATGGCGCATGTGGCGTAGTCACAGACATATTCCTTAACCCAAACAAACCCATCCTGTCACAAGCTGAACCCATTATCAAACTGAAGTATCTTCTTTTACACATTCTGGTGAAACTCACTTGCACCAGAGCAATGCAGTTGAAGGACTTGGAAGAGTCAACAATACCTGTAGAGCCAGCATCCCAAATGCTCCGCATTAAGTACAACTCTCACAATGGCAAATTCATCATGTGTACTGTTCACCAGCAGCGATTTCCAATGACTGCAGCTTATGCATTCACAGACTATCGCACACAAGAACAAACAATAACACCAGTGATAGTGGACATCGCAACACCTCCCACCAGAGGACTGACATTGTTTAATCTATATGTTGCATTATCTCATAGTTCAGGACACTCCAGCATTTGTCTGCTATGTGATTTTGATGACAACCTTTTTCAAAAGGGACACCAGGCCAAGTTGCTTGCAGAGAACAACAGGCTTGAGGAGTTGAACACAAAAACAATGAAATGGTGGAGGGAGATGGGACAGGACACAAGGATGCTATAGATACTGACATATATCAGCATTGTTAGGCACAATAATAATAACACACATTGGTTGGCACTTGAAGCTATGGGAACCAAAGTTGGCCAAAGAGGCTCAGCCGACAGTTGAATGGCATTTTCCAGTGAGTTAGGGGCTGCACTTTCCCACAATTTTTTGGGGCAGCAGAAACCTTGTCAAGCAAGGTGATGTTGGCTATGGTTGGGTTGCTTACATCAGGTTGGTGAAAACATGTCTCCTGATCTTGAGCCCAGAATCAATACTGTCATGCAGCTCAACAAGCATTGTCAATGCTGTCCACCAAACAACATAAGACCCAGGGTCCACTGCATAAATGTGGATATCACATAGCATAGATCTGCAAGACTACTGGTTACAAAAGATTGCATTCAATTTTTTTTCCTTTGTCAGATGAGCTGCACCTCAAAATAGTCTTGCAATGATCAAAGCAATGTCACATACTGAGTTGGATTTCCCCTATTTCTCTGTACAGATATGTATCACTAGATACCTTTCTGTGGGAACTGTCCATGTCTGTCCATATCTGTGAATACAAAGGTTTGCTGGTGAGGTTTCCTCATGCTCTGGGACACAATGGCAGACAGGTGATTCACACTCCTTCGGGAGAGGCGTAAGCGAGTGGAACCTCTCGGCTCGAGAGAAGTCCTACTATCCTCTTCAATACCTTCACTTCCATGGCAATCTCCATCCTCACCTGCATCCCGCATTCCCTTGAGCTCCCAGCTGTCCAGCCTGGAAACGCCACGAGCACAACGGGAGTGACTCTGTCGCGAAAGCGAAGCGATCAAATCACGAATGGGTTGCGCAGGCGAATGTTGGTCTAGGAACTGTTCAATGGTCGACACGATACGCTTCGATGTAGGCCGATGCTCCTGGATCGGAGACCAGCAAGTGTTAATGAATTCCCAGTGCTGGTCATCGATTGGCCAGGATTTCGGTCGACCGGGCTTCCCACCCTGGGCCAAGCATAAGATGACAGACGTGTCTTCAAGAATTTCCGACCACGGTTGTTTTCCGGACAACACCTGCAAGTGAATCAGAGACGGCCGAACGTTGTATCATGCGGACGTGCCTGGAGGGCGGTGTTCCCAAAAGAATATACGTCACTTTTTATTGTCTTTCGGAATCTCTCTTTTGAATCACAAATGACTTGCTCCGGTGCGATCCACCGAAGGGATCCAGGTCTCATAGAGGACCTTCGAAGGTAGGCTAAAGCTTCGGAAGTTGCCCCAACTGAGGAAGCATAGCCGTAATCGGTCAAGCGTGCGGTATAGTCTGCATCGAGGAGCACGTTATTCTGTGCTACGGTCAGTTCTCAAAAAAGATGGATTATATCTATGACGCACAGAGTTGAGGTTACCATGGATAACGGGTGAGGAAGAAAGAGAGTGTACTACATTCCGGTCATTCATCCAAATTATTGGCATCGACATTGATACCTACGGTAATGAAGTCCATTGGCAATGTCCATCAGCTATCGCGATGTGTCAGAGTCGGGTCGTCGAAATAAATCCATCAACGCATCAATGCAACGCACCAGGTGGAGCCGGTGTGCCGTGATGAGGCAGTTGTTGTAATCTGCCAAGAAACTCTGGAGAGTTCCGTTGGGCATCCACAGTGACACCAAGGATGTGGAATTGCGCATTCCAAACCCATGTGCAACCCCCAAGAATGGAACAATGTTTTTGTGGCTTAATCTCTCCCACACACAAAGTTCCCTGCGAAGAGTCTTCAAGGCAATTGAGACTCAATTTATTTGTTGCAAGTCTGGTAGATACGACTACCTTGGCATGTTTATCAACTCCTTCCAGCGTAATCCTGAACCGAAAAGCCTTGACTGCAACCTTTGAGAACGAGTGAGGTGAAGGTGGGTAGATAGAGTGCAAGTGATTTTTTGACCTCCTTTGTACCCGAATCACTCTTGAGCTTGCACTTGTACACATCACCAAAGCTGCCTCCCTCCACGTACTGACCATGAATTTTAACAATGCAGTTCGTGAGGTCCCAAAGGTATGGGCAATCGGATGAAGGGGTATACTGGAATTTGTCCATTGTGTGGGAGAGCGGAGCCAAGGTGGGCAACCTTGCCCGTCCAGAAGAATTTTTGCAGAGGATTGGGCAGGTGGGAACGTGCCTGCCACAGATCCGAAGCAACCTCAATAAGTACTTAAAACACTTACATATCGACCTCGCACAGCATGTAAATGCTGTAAAAGGATTTCCTTCACTGGCAGGCTGCGGAGAACCAGGGAGAACCGTCGCGTAGCTCGCCGGAAATGGTAAGTGCGTCTGTGGGCACGAGTCTCCCCGCTAACATAGTCCGGTAACCAGCCCATCCTAATGAGGTAAGAGGCAAGGCCGTGGATCATCATCAGAATCCAAGCGCTCCAGTGACGGGAACCAGTCAGCCGGTGGATCGG